>JANTNT010002239.1:1845-24882 GCA_024752375.1 Entacmaea quadricolor | reverse complement strand
CCCCTCTTTCAAATATTCTTTTGGACCCCCTCTTTCAAATATTCTTTTGGACCCCCTCTTTCAAATATTCTTTTGGATCCCCTCTTTCAAATATTCTTTTGGACCCCCTCTATCAAATATTCTTTTGGACCCCCCTCTTTCAAATATTCTTTTGGACCCCTCTCTTTCAAATATTCTTTTGGACCCCTCTCTTTCAAATATTCTTTTGGACCCCCTCTATCAAATATTCTTTTGGACCCCCTCTATCAAATATTCTTTTGGACCCCCTCTTTCAAATATTCTTTTGGACCCCCCTCTTCAAAAATCCTGTACCCGCCCTTGTTAATATTCTTAAAGAAATCATTGAAAGCTGAAGGAAGATTGTTTGAATAATCATACATAAATAAAGAATTGCAAAGATATATTAAATCAGGAAGTTTTAAAATATTAAGAAGTCTAAAAAAAGGACTTGAATGTTCATCAAAACGAGAAAAAGTAATTATTCGCAAAATCCCTTTTTGTAAAAGAATCAAAGGGAGTAAATTAGTAGGTGGAAATTGAATTTCGTTGCGTTTTTAATTCTTTTTTTTTTTTTTTTTGGTATATGTGTCTTTTACACTTTGGTAATGTGTCAAATAGTTAGATATTTTCTACTTTTTTCTTTCTCACCCCTTCTCAAGACATCCATCATTTATTCCTTAACTAACATGGCATCTTTTCATTGCTATATAATCTACCTTCATCTTGGCAGGTTTGTTCTTTTGCTTTCTCTAAAGCCAAATTTGCATTGTTTACGGTGTTCTCTAAAGCTCGCAACTTGGCCTCCTGGTCCCCCATTACTTTTCTCTGGTTTTCCACAACTGTTTCGATGAGCTCTAATTTACTCATCACTTCCAGCATCATTCTCTTTTCCTTTCCTTGTAGTTCTTCTGAACTCAAATCGGTTGTGCTTGTTTGTTTGTTGCTTATTTCGAGAAGTGATTTTGAGAGACGATTTGGGCTGCACAGGAAAAAAAACATATGGTATATAATTGAAGCTACTCGATCATTTAGCATTTGAACCGATCAGTCACACATGAACTATCAAATGCCATTTTTAAAATATATTTGAAAAATATTTATTACTACGGCTCCTACAAAAAGTTTAAAGTGCCCCTGACTCCTGAGAAAATACTTTCAAAAGTAAATAAATAGTTGAATGGTAAAATATTTGTTGATTTGAGTGATGCGTCTTGAAGTTACGAAGGTTAACACTTCCAATATGTTAATGACTGTGACGTCAAGAAGGCTTTTGAGTGTATTACTTGTAACTAGAAATACTAAATGTTGGCCACTGTGACAGAATAAAGTTATAAATAATCTTTATGCAAAACATGAGAATAATAATGATACCTTTTCAATGCTATTTGGGTGAACCAGTTCAATTTTGCATATTTAATGAAGCCTTCTCTGACGTCATAGTCATTAACATATTGAAAGTTTAAACCTTTGTTACTTGAATACGCATCACTCAAATCGATAAATATTTTACCATTCAACTATTTACTTCATTTAGAATCAGTACTGAAAATATTGTCTCAGGAGTGAGGGGCAGTTCAAGGCATTTCTCAATTCGGTTTCCAAAGTCCGTTTAACGTGTAAGCCTTAAAACTATCCTTGGCTTTTCCAGTTAAAATGTTTTTATTGCTTTGAAATACGCAGTTATTGGAAGTCAGGCACAATAATATCACAGCAAATTTTATTTAATTAAGATGGTATCTTTTGAAATATTTGAGAAAAATCTGTCCAGAGCCCCAGTTGTGACGTCACACGGTTCGCATTGCATCAAATTTTCTTACAAGTTAAAGTAAATTCCGGCCGTTGTTTATAGTTGAAAAATTAATTGTCCTCTTCAACGTTTCTCCTTTTTCGCTAGAATGGGTTGATTAAACTTGTTTGCTATGACACGTGGACTATGACAATGACTATGACTATGACTATGACAACTATGACCTTAACTGTAAACAAGGACCCAATATTAGTTAATTAACCGTTTGACAAAAATTCGATGCCTTGCCGGCAAACGTTGTGACGTCACAACTGAGGCTCTGGACAGTTTTTTCTGAAATATTTCAAAAAATAACCATCTTACATAAAATTTACTACGATGTTCTTGTGACAACCAATAAACTACGTATTTCAAAGCAATAAATTTTTTCAATTCACTTCAGTACACTTTAAAGGAGAACTAAAAAGACAGCTGCATATCGGGACTCGATCTTATCCTTTTAAAAGTAGATTTTGTGTGTAGATTGATCATAAAACGATCGCACCGTTTTTGCCTTCCAACATCAATTTCAAACATGCACTGATAAAACGCTAACCGTGAACGCCGTAGACAGCTTAAAACCTATTAACATCTCCTTACTGTCAGACAGAAAGATGAATACAAAAGTAATTTTAATCTAAATGACCATGTTCACTTATTTAAACACGGAAAAAGGGTTAATTCAAGATAGATTATTTGATACTGTAAACACTTTGTCATAAATGTGTAATTCCACATAACAGCTCAAGTAATCTTAAACTTATGCTAACTAACAACCAACACACATTTATCTCACTGTCACAAGTGACAGATTATTTCAAGGAAAACATGTCGTGTTCTGTTTGTTGAAAAATGTTGATCTCAGCTCTTCATTCATATTTACAGTTCTAAGTCTATTCCTATATTTACTTTCAGATTATTGTTCAAAACAAAACGATTTACTGCACATTAAAAAAAAAAAACAGAATTTCTGCCATACTTTTTCCTGTCGCTGTTCAATTCAAGTCTTTCTGCCATCTGTTTGATCTTCGCTGCAAACTGACCCATTTTATTGCGTCGTTTTGTACACAAGATTACAAATGCGTTCTCCTCAATACGACCAACAGGGAATCAAAACTCTGTACCAGCTAAAACTCTTCTTTCTCAAGATTCAATTCTTGCTATTTTCTGTGTGCGTAACTCGTGTGTTAGAAGTGTTTTGTTTTGAAGTACAGAAAGTGTTTCCACAATTTCAGCTGCAAAACCGTCGAGCGCCGATTGGTTTATATTTTGATTACCTCCATATAAAGGTTATTCGTAGGCCACAGATGGTCAAAAACGGAGTTTGATAGTTGAATAGAAATTTAAATCCATGGAAAACATTTTACCAAATTCTTCCGGACCATCGCTGTTGGTTATATAATCCAATTGATTGACATTTCATTACTCGAGGAAACCATTTAACAGCTTCTGGCTTCTAAACGGACTCGAACTCGTTACTTGAGTATTCGAAAAATTACTCCAGATTTTAAATATATAGTAGTTAGACATCAATTTCTCATATTACTTGAATCAGTGTAATTTTTAAAAGACTGATCTGCAGTTTCTTCACACTTTAGTATTAATTTCTTTATTTATTTTATATGTAAAAGTGCTTAGATGTTATCAATATCTAGATCTACTCTGATTGGCCATTTAACTGCTTGTTAATGGTAAAGCGAATTTGAAATTCATACTAAAGGCAGTGAATATTTATTTAAAGGCCACAGTCACCCAGATCGCTCAGCAATTGTTTCTATTTTGAAAAATACGAATAACCCTAGATATTGCTTTCGTTTAAAAATAATAGCAGGAGTTCAAAGAATTATAATAATTAATCAGTAACAAACCCCCTCTAATTCCCCACGTATCTCCCTGGTTAGCCCGGGGTTAGCTCCCCCCGGGGAAGCCGCTGATACGTGCATTATAACGGGGATATTTCACTTGTCTGAGAAACGCCAATGGTCCTACTGAAAACAAACTCTGCAAATGGGTTCCCTGTTTAAATATGATGATGGTGCTGCTGCTGCTGCTGATGATGATAAATGTGATGGATGTGGCGGTGGTGATAGTGACGATAGTGATCATGACGACGATGACGGCGATGACCATTAGTTAGATTCACTAGCCCCCGCAAATCAACATGGGTAATTGTGGCACTTTACGAATCGTCTAAAGGGATATTTTGAAATAATATAATGGTTTTACAAGGCGTTAATTGAATTTAATTATAAGGAAATGTTATTTTAGATCCAAATATTACCATAATTCGTCTCTCTAATGATTAATGCTGCTGGAGGTCAGACATCAATCCACTCTCGTCCCCAGGACCTGCGCTAATGCCAGATATCTGTGGAATTTTACCACAGGAAGCCCACAGACAAATTTAAACCACATAGAGAGAGAGAGAGAGAGAGAGAAAGTTACAGAGGAGCCTATCATACAACAACGTTTTATGTAATGTAAGCTAGTGTTACTAATATTCTAACCAGAAATCCAGTTGGCTGTTGAAATAAAGTTTGAGAGCAGCCTGTCGTAGTGATTGTTGACACAACATCAGAGTACTAATGTCAATAAACAAAAAAAATTCCAGTACAATATAAATAGTAACTGTTGTATATTTAAATGTCAAGGATATCAGAACCCTTTCACTAGGATAATATTTTGATGGTAAAATACTTCTTCTGTTTATTCTCCTTTCTCTCGAAATACAGGCAGCTTTGCTTTGGCAAACCAACTGTAGCAAAATCCAAAATATATGCAAATCAAAGCCCAGGTTCTGTCAATCACATTCAGTAATGCACAATGAGATGGCTGATTTATTTGAAACCCAGGCAGGCTTCTATATATGTTGTATCCACAGAATCAAGAAGTCCTTGGTCAAAGCAAGTGGAACATTCATTTTCTTGCCCAGTTTGGTTTTCTTCTGTTCATCTTTCTCTTGTAAAATCCCTTTCTTCCACTTTGCTTTGCTGCTTGTATTTCTTGGAATTTTTTCTTGTTGTATCTAAAAGAAGAAAAAAAAAAATCAAACAGGTTCCACACATTTAATTTGTGAGGCTGACTGGAAGGCAATTTGCTCTTGTCAAAACACAACACTCTGTCAACATTGCTATGTACTTATTGACTGGGCCAAATAGGAAAACATTTTTGTTAATGTAATTATTGAATAGGGAAACATGGGAAAACATTGGCTTGAGGTCATAATATACTGAATGAGAGTAGTAGTGGGGCCTGTACAAATGACGAGAGCCATATTTTCCTGTCCAGCCCGACCTAACTCAGTCAATAAGCATTTTATAATATGACCAATTTTTAAAAACATTTAGTCTGAAAAATGTCACATTTTTTCAAAAGACATTTGAGTGGGTCCATACAGGTTTTTCCAGACCAGGCAAGCAGACACCATCATGTGGTGTTTGTCAATGGTTTCCATAGAAACACACCCGCCAGTCTGTATTGGTCATGAGATAAGCACTATTAAGTCACTCAAGGATGCAGAGGACTGAGAGGTGGAAGAGCACAACAGAGGCCTTAAGCACCACGAGGTGTGAAGTGGGAAGGTGAAGGTGAAGGTGAAGTCACTCAATCATTAAATCATCAATCATTAAATATCATTAAATACTATACTTACCTTCTAAATTCAGTATCTGCCAGCAGTTCATTTACTATATTACTTCTTCGTTCTCGCTTTGGTATTCGAGATGAATAGAACTCAGCAGCCCCTTCTACTACTGTACCAATCTGAAAATTCAAAAAAAAAAATCGTTAAAACAAGTTTATAAATTTGTTATGTTTGCTTCTTCAAGTGTAAATGACTTGGAGAAGCCTGGAGGACTCAGATTCTTTCCCCAGCTACTTACACTTGAAGAAGCAAACATAACTTTAATACAATTCCAAGTGACAATACACATTTAAACAAGTTTATAAATATTTAGTTATTTTAAACAGCACAAATCTACATTTCTAATATAAAATAAATAAAACAATAAATAAGATAAAATAATAAATAAAAAATAAATGAATGAATTGATGAATGAATGAATGAATGAATAGATGGATGGAATGAATAGATGGATGGAATGAATGAATGAATGAATGGATGGAATGAATGAATGAATGAATGAATGAATGAATGAATGAATGAATGAATGAATGAATGAATGAATGAATGAATGGATGGATGGAATGAACAAACAAATGAACAAACGAACGAACGAATGAACAAACAAACGAATGAACAAACGAATTTCCCCTCTCACTCCCATACTTGGGAGATTTTTGACTTATTGGCACATTTGGTTAGTAGCAAACCACTACAAGAGATGACAGTGTATAGTGACCAATTGTGAATTTTGGTTAGATTTTGTCACAAGAGAAACCATACTAAAAGATAATTAAAATTTATCAACTAATTTCTCAGCAATAACCTGGACTGAATTCACTTAAGTTGCCATGAAACAATGTTTTCAAGACAAGGCAGGACTTGATGATTTCATACTTTTACTGGGTTTTTATTTATTATTATTAAGTCAAATCTCATCTCTCAACCATTGTTTTAAGGCCACTGAAGCCAAATCAAGAAAATATATACAAACCTGGAAGTACTTTGGTAAATCTTTAGAATCATTTTTCTTGTAATGTCTTTTTGGGTCCAGTACATTTCTTAGTTTTAACAGCTTCAAGTCACGTTCTATCTCCGGTGTTATTTTTGTGGCTGGAAGGTTGAACCATTTTGGTCCTGCAGACTGCTCTTTAGCTAACTGTAAACACATTAAAAAAGAAATTAAATTTACAATATGACAACTACATGTAACTTGAATTTCATTCAGAGATTTCTAGATCCTTTTAAAAATCTTAAACAACAAAAAGAAATCCTTAAAGCTCAAGCTGATGGATCCAATTTTCTCAAATTCATGAATAATTAAAGAGGACAAAACAAAGAAAATCAATACCGTGTGGGGTTTTGAAATTGGAGGAAACACTTGCATAAATTAAGCCAACTTTAGCTTTGAATTTCTCCACAAATTATTAATAAAATTGAGAAGTAACTTCAAACACTTGAGAGAGTGTTTCCTCTGATTTCAAAACACCTCGAAGTTGGTTAAAAAGACTCGGCTGTGCCTCATTTTTTCAACCCCCTTCTCGGTGTTTGAAATTGGAGGAAACACTCTCTCGCGTGTTTGAAATATTACTTAACAGACACAATTTGTTTTCATATTTGTTTTCCAATAACAACTCTTTCAGGAATTCAACTGTTTGTTTAAAGTATTTCACTATTACCATGCAATTACCATAACTTTTACCAGTGGGTTCCAACAACAAACTTCATTGGTATAATTCAATAGAATCAAGGTTCAATCTTGAGTTATAGCAATGGCAGATACTGCTGAGGTGAGACATGGTTGTCAACTTTATAAAACAACATATGCAGGTATAATATACTTGATTCTTTTTAATTTCTGAATTTCTGCAGGAAATATGTTTGAAGTTCACCAATGAAGTTTGTTGTATACATCTGAGGTACAGCTTAAACTTTGGAACTTTGGAACTAACTTCAGAACCTACTTTTCAAAAGTTATGTGACATGCACGGTAATGAAGAAATAAAAAGCGAGTGTGCGTGCTGTGTGCAGATTTAAAGCACACAGGATTTATCAGAACATGAGCAAAGTGTTGAGAAGCACAACACAAAGCGGAGTGCTTCTCATAACTTTGTGAGTGTTCTGATAAATTCCCAAGTGCTTTAAATCTGTACACAGCACAGCGGATGAACTTTTTATTTCTTTTATAAAATACAAATCACAGTTGTCCATGCTGCCATGCTGTGTGCTGATTTATAGCATGCATCTCGACCAATCAGAGCATGCACTACATTGTAGTTATTTTATATAAGGTTTTAAAATACAATTTCACACACACCTGTTTTTGCTTCTTTCTTGTATTAAATGATGTGTACATCGGTGGCACTGTGTGGTGCTTTTCAAAATCTGGAGTGATTACACTTTTTTTCATTAACTGAAAATAAATACATTAAATCAAAATGATTTAATAAAATCAACTGACTAAACTATAATACCATAAAATATTTCATTTTTTGTACTTAAGGCTGTTTTTATAATAGTAACAAAACTAAAACAGGAAGCCCAAACTCAGTTTACAGGTTTTATAAGTTTAAATTTGGAATTTTAATTTAGGATTTTTGTGAAAACCTCAATTAAATAAACTGAAGCTTTCAAACTGAAACCTTTTTTATTAGGATTTCAGCTGTATAAATTTATACATTGTTAAGAGCTAAATGTTTTGCTAATTAAAAAAAGGTTGTCAGTTATATATGCACAAAATTGCAGCTGATTTAGTTATAATTAATTAATTCTCATTTTTTCTAAAAAACCAAAGATCATAGTGACAAAACAAATACCATCTTTATCCTGCTGATGAAGGAGGAGAGGGGAGTGGGAATTGATGGGTATTGGTGATTTTTCATTGCTAAAAGTATTTATTACCTTGTCTAAGTCAGTTTGCATTGCTTCAGGAGGAACAGGATTGTGTAATGATTTGGCTGATGGTTTTCCTAAGTTTAGGTATAGATCAGTTTGTGGTAATCCTGGTTGAAGCTCAGATGAAAGCTGTAAGTCTCTGACATTAGATGAGAATTACTATTAGTTATCAAAACATACATGTACCATGATCTGGTTTCCTGATATTTTTCAATATTATTTTGTGAGAATAATTCAAGAGTTTTGATTGGCTAAGAGCTGTTGGCGAAATTACCACAGTCGCCAGCTAGCTGCCCAAATTTAGAGTTATGTCATCACCAATGAATGTTGAAAACCAATATTCCAAGTTTTGACATAATTTTGTGGCATATTGAAAAGCAATAGCATGCAGTATGACGTCACACTAATTTATGCAGCTCATGCCAAAAGTGGGAAAATACAATGGCGATGGCTACATCAAGGTTGGTTGAATTATTTTCAAAAAGTAATAAAACAATTATTGAATTCTGTTCTCGTAGGATATGGGGAATTATTAAGGCCTCAGTTTGTGTTATCTGCCTCAGCCTTCGGCTTCAGCAGATAATACAAACCTCAGCATTAATAATTCCTATATCCTACTCCACCTCATCCAATAATTGCTTACTGTAGTCCTATAATGTCTGGTGTTATTGGCTAAGACCTATAAAATATTTTTCCATGTACTGCATGCTCCCATCAATGACAAAACTGTGCATAACCCTCATCCTTCCCCCAAAAAAAGAAGGCACAAATTAGGTGGGAGGGATATGCAATAGAATATTGATTTGTTTTACACTGTTTCAATATCAGAAACAACTGACATTTTTTCAAGATGTAAGCATGTTATCAATTGGGTAAAGGGTAAAAGCCAAAGGCCAATTTACAAAGAACCACTGTTCCTACATGTTGCATGCAATCTGCTGACACCACGACTAACAATTTTTGTGTTTTTAGAACAAGTTTTGAAATGCTACAACTATTTTTTCTTGTCATACACAACTGTGGTAAGGAGGTTGTAGGGTATTGTGAGCATGGCTTCAGCAGATTGAATGCAACAGTTGTGGGGAAAAGTTATAATTTGAGATGATTTGTATAAGGTGGGGGGAGGGGAGGGGAGGGGGATTCAACCCAAACAGTTTCAATAATCAAAAGCAATGAACGAAAATCAAGTAGAAGTTAGTTGGAAATTAGAATCTACAGAATTTTTTAATGTAAAAATTAAAAAATAAGCCTGTACATACATCGCCGAATTCCTCTAAAAACCACGTGAATAAACCATGTAAAACTCTTATAGTTTTGAATATCAAAATATCTTAATGTAGGAATACATACTGTCTAGCACTGCACAGTTTTGTAACATCTGATATGTCCACAGATATTGTCTGAGATTTCGCTGGGGTCTTGTTCTCTTCTGTTATTTTGTTTCTTGTAGATTCACGAGCTTTAAATTTACAAACCATAAAGTCGTAAGTCTGTGAAACAAGAGCCTCTAAATCCACCTCGTCATTCTCCTCTTCTTCCTCTTGCTCTTCTAATTTTTCTATTTCAAACTCTCTTTCGATTGTCTTGGAGTGTTTAGCTTTTAAACGTAAACTTTTTCTTCTTTTAGGGGCCATTCTTTGCTATTTTTTAAACCAAGGAAATGTGATTTTTTCAAAATTAAATTACTTGAATTCATAGTCAGCGGTAACCCCGTGCAATATACAAATGGTGTTGACCGCTGGTGTGTGATTCACGGGCTCGTACCACGTGTTTTATACAAAATATTTTCAAAAATCAAAAAAATCATTTGTAAACTGAGATAGAGAAGAAAAAAAGCGGTTGAATTAGCTGAGAACTCGGTGGTCTCTAGGAAACCACCAAGGGTGAAAAGAAAAAGAAACAAAAAGAGGAAAATAAAATAACACGGCCGAATTCGTCCGGAACACGGTTAGGGAGAATATCCGTTCTCAGCCGTCACTGTGGATGATTTTATTCTTAGGTATTGGCTTTAAAACAACGTAAACTCAAAGAGTATTAATTTAAATACAAAGCAGAGAAAAAGCTCTTGGTTTTTGCAGGGTTTTTGTATAATAAGATTTTGATTTTGGTCGCGAAGGAAAGCCGATTCAAAAAGTCTTCTTGGACAAAATTTACTAATAAATTCAAAGCACCAAAGCCAATTTCATTTTTTTTATCAATAAGCAGAAAAAGTAGCACTCACTTAACCACATGATTTGATCTTGCTGATATAATCCTTTACTGCTAATGCTCACCTCTTAACAACATACAGATAGCCGTAAAAAGGCTTCTAGTTGGATAGTCTATATAATCAAAAACGGTCCATAATTATCAGTAAGGCCCGGCTATAATTATAAAAGTGTTCGGCTTACCGACGATTCTAGTAAATTGAAAAAGGTTGTTAAATATGATGTATTCTACTCAGGAATTTTTCTGTTTTGTTGACAAGTGTGAAAAAAACAACACTGATATAAGTTGTTAGGGAAGTTGCTGAAATTTCGCGGGTTTTAGAAGTGTCAGACTTAAATTGAAGTTCGTGGGATATGGATGGATAATCAAGAGAGATCCGAGATAAAGATTTGACAGTCCAAAAAGTACCAATGGTGAGAACAATTCCAAAAGCTGATTTACAAATCCATTTACAACAGTATTTCCTTGGGGTGTGAAACTACTTTGATGCGATTCGATGATTCATCACAACTTATTAGAAATAAACACTCTAATTAACTGATGGAAAGGTTTTGTCACTGTGAGGGTCAATCATCCATAGCTGACTGACTTGTGCATCGTTCTCTTAATTGTCTAAATAGGATTTTACAGATACTGTGAGGCAGACTGTTTTAAGTGTTTCAGTCCAGATTTAAAAATTAGCTTCCAGTATGGAAATAGAATAGTAGAACTTATTAGGAGAGTAATAAGGAGTAGTCAGTTCGTGTTATCGCCCTTCACGCGTTACGAGTCATAAACTCGTTCTAATAATGAGCTTTCTTTTAACCGTGTTAATTTCTGTGAAAAAGATTTTTTCCGGCTGAATTTCTTCAAATTGAATCAAGACTTTTCAGGATTGTGAATTGAGTATTTCGAGAGTTTAAAAATCTATTATGCTCTTCCTTCTTTTTTAGGAAAAAACATTTTCCAATGATTATGTTTTCTGAGTATAATAAGCTGATCTGTGAACAAATAACCAAAATTATTAACCGCAGCGACAAAATAAGTTGTAATAAGGATGAGGAGAAAAACCGGCCTTCTATTATCAGCGCTCTATCAACACACCTTAAGCCTTTATGGCTTCTCGTCCCGTTTAATTGGATCTTTTCTAATTCGAGTACGTTGAAGGGTGATAAAACTAAAAACCGACGAAGAATGCTTTACACCTGGTTTGTAAGTCTTAAATCTCATTGGCCCTTCTCTTGCCCGCAACTCATAGCTATCACACTCGATCGAATGGTTAATAAGCGATAAACCCGCCCCTAGTGACTATTATGGGTTAATCATGGACACACAGATTCTAACACCTTTGAATAAACTGCTATTGTCACATGTCAATTAGATGATTGTTTATAACTCGCGCCAATCAATTTACACGGTCCCGCGGGAGACCAGTGTATGTTTCATTCAAGAAATTCTAAAATCAACAACAGCTAAGGTGATACACACTCCGTCAAATAGCGTGGCAAGTCTCTCGAGATTTTCATTCAGCCCTTAGAAGTCGAATAACTCAGACGACTGAAGCGTACGTACACCGGCTCGACCTTAAGGTTCCCGTGGTTGACCATGTCTGTGGAGCAAGAAAGATCTGAAGTGTTGTCTTCAAGAGCTGCAGCTTTCTCAATTGCAAATCTTTTGAACGATGACTCAAAAAAGCTTTCTCAAACACCAGAATCCCACACAACAGAGAATCTAACCTTTTCTGCTCAAGCTTTTTCCACGAATCACTACACAAGAATATCTGCGCACCAACAAAGAAATAACTCGACTTTACAACAATCCTATCCAACTCCAAAAGTCTCGACACAAGAGAAAAATGTCAAGGAAGACGGCTATACGATCAGAAAGCTTTTAGAAAATGCGCAAGCAAAAATTGCCAAACAAGAAGACTTTGCTACAACATACCAACGTTCAAGCATTAACACCAATGAGAGAGAAAATCAACTGCATCAGCTCTCTAACTGCTACGATCTCGTAAGAAATATTGATTTCATGAGGAACAACTTAGTCTACAAAGATGTCCCAAGAATGCCACAGGCTTTGCGAGAAATCCAAGTGGCTTTACAACAGAGTGATTTATGGTGGAAGTTCTACTCGTGCGGGACCGAGATGGTCATCACAAGAACTGGAAGGTAAGAAAGATATTCCATCATTAACTTCATTAAAACAATTGCTTGAACGAAAATCATTTCCAACCACAAAGAGAACTTTTGGTTTTGACTCCTAAAGTTATTCGAATATTGGAATCCAAAGTGTGAATCAATACACCGTAATTTTGCATTTTAGAAAATCTGTTAATTTAACTCCTCCTTAATTCAAAAGGGCGGTAACAATAAAAGTGATGCTGTTGTTCGTAGACTTATTTTCATATTCGCTTCCTGTTTACACCTTTGGTCTCTCAATTGTGATGACTATAAAAAAAACCCCAAGCTATTGTGAAACCTTAACTTGGCTGTCCAGCCCAGCCCAGCCCTTAAAGTTCACACTTTTATTACAAACAGTTAATTTATTCGAAAAATTTGAACCAGAAATACAATATTAGTGCAATATGAATATATAAAACTAGACTGGAGAATTTTCATTTTAGGTGGATTTTAAGCAATTCTTTTGAATAATATTAGTAAGAAAATAGGGTTTTTTTTGAGAAATGAAATTCGAGTTTTGAGTTATGCTTAATTTTGAAAAACTGTATCATATAACACTTGGTCTAGTTCATCATTCAATTGCAAACAAATCTATATAGTGGTCACTTTTAGGTAATACTTCTCTTCTCGCCGATAATTAATACTGACCAAGTTAAAATACGTCTTAATATTAAACAAAATTCTTGTCTAATTGCTTTGAGTAAAAATCAAGACCAACTGGCTTGAATTGGAGAAATACAAATCTGTTGGAAACCTAGATTCTTCTCTCGACTTTGTCTTTACATTCCATGACGTCATTGTCTACAGACTTTCGGTCCGTTTTGGTCGCATAATTCGAAAATTTACGTAATTCGCCGAGCTGAACTAATCTTTTGCTTTGAGAAGAGAAGAAGGAAGAACTAACTTTTGACAAAGATATAAGATAACCGAACGATGTATGTTTTGTTCGTCAAATGAAAGACAACTTTATTGTTTGAACTGTTTCGCTTTCTTTTCGTTCCTCTATTTAAAAACCATTGTTTAGAAGCAAGATAATATCGATCGTGGATAAGTCGCTCATTATCTCTCTTAGCGTTTTATTTTATTTTTTTTGGATATCTAAAGATAATGTCATAATGTCTTCTGATACATCTTATCTTGTAGTAATCATCCTTTGAGAGTTTAGCATGGGTAAAGCCATCCACTTGAACCTCCTCTATCCTCAATAAGCTACCAGATCTTTGTTTAGAAAACTCAGTACTATTAAAAGGCTTAGAAAATCATCGAGACCTTTCTTAAAGTTAGCTTTCCTGGTTTTAAAAAGTTGATGCTTTCAATTTTCTTTTCCCTTGAGTTTAGTGAATTTGTTATAGAGGGGTGTAAAAAGATAGACCAGGCGATGAAGATGACTTTGCGTACAGGTGTAATAATTAAAATTCATTTTTTGAAACATTTAATATGCAAAATTACACGATGGAATACCAATTTTAAGTCTTCACATGTGTACACAAAGGAAGCCTTTGATCTCTTATCGATAGCAAAACACCAACTCGTCTGAGAGCAATTCTAATGAAGAGCCTTCATTGATCCCAAATGGGCCTACACAATGGTCAACAGTGTATTGCTAGTCACGAGGTCGCTTTTGGACCATTTGATAATACCAAACGTGCATGATATATTACATAACTAAGGCTAAATGCAGACGTTGTTTTTGTTCTAAAAACGTTAAGACCAAGCGATCTATATTCTAAACGCTGCCAGAAAGCACGAAGAGTTGCTGTGTTAGGTACAGATAGAGGTTTTTGTGAATCCCATTGATCCCATGGTCACCCATTGATTAGACCTAAACCTGCGATATTCACTCGTGGTGCTTATTATGCTTTAAATAATAGCAACACAAGAGATAACTACGGTCACGTCAAGGCCAGACAACAGTATACCGTTTTAAGTGCGCTCTTGTCGCTAGAGTATCTATGAGTGTTGTACCTATTCGCACCCCTGGCAAGTTCATCAAGCTAGACTTTCCCTATGGGCAAACTTAATAGGCTATTATTGTGAAGATCTGCAAATGGGTAGAAAATGAACTTAAAGTAGCAACCTGCGTTTAAGGCATATGGGCTTGTCAAAATAAACAAGTAATAGAGGATTTACTTGAGATTGTCTTGCACACGTGCCCAAACCATCACCATGGGCGTGGTTCTTTGTCCCCTCCTGTTACCCTAATCTACCGTGTTTGAGCCAGTGATAATGAAAAAGTTCATCCTTTGAACAGATGATATGTGTTGATGAGCATATGCTATCGAGTGCTACAGCTACACAAGTGGCGTACATGCGCATCTAGGGGCTTTCTGGTTTAAAGGGGTGTTTTTGGCTTGCAGCTATTAGGCCGTTGCCACAAAGCACCAACGCTATCTAGTGTTTACAGCTGCAGCGATGTGAATTTGACGCCAGCCATCATTGTTGTTTTTTAGTTGAAAGCTTTGCTAAGTGAATCACAGCTCATGTTCCACAACTGGTTGAGACAATAGACCCAAGCACAGATTAATTAAACGAGCCAAACTCCATTGAAAGGGCCCTAGCTCAGTCAGGTGGTGGCCATCTCTCCCTTCTCTTGAGACCAGCATGGTTTGATCATAGTCAACCTGTACATCTTGTATGTAGTGTTTTGAGAAATCATGGCTCATTGTCTTCTACTTTATTATTTTTTTACAGGCGAATGTTTCCAACATTATCGCTGTCATTCTTCGGCATGGACCCAAAGAAGTATTATTCGATTCACGTGGACCTTGTCCCAGTTGATCGTTACAATTACACGTTCATCAACAATACTTGGCAGGTCAACGCAATCGCCAGTGAATTGCATCCTACATCGTATATCCAATCGTACCAGGCGGATGAAATTGTGCACACGGGATTATACTGGATGAAAAATGGAGTTGACTTCAAGAAATTAAGACTAACAAACCGAAGGACTGGAATGTTAAAAGAAGGAGAGGTGAGGATTATTCGATTTCAAACCGGCTTATTTTTAAATCACATTTATGTATACGATAATATTTTTTCTATCAAATTTACTTGAGTGCTCTTACTTTGGATCGAATTAATCGAATCTATAATTTCAGCTGCCAAAGATCACTGAATCTTTTGCAATAGTCTCTACAAACATAGGTTGAATGATGAAAGGCTTTACTGCGCATGTGTGAGACCTTCACAAAGAACCATTGCTAACGTTGAATACCGTCGAAGGTTTAGCCTCAAAAACTGAAATTAAAGTTAAAAAAACATTCAGTTTTATAGAATGGTTTGTGACCTTTTCTCTGTGTGATTTTCAGTTATTTACAGTTAAAAGGAAGAGAGCAATAAGCTTTGGCGAGTTGTCGATTTTCGTAATTATACTGATGCTTTGCTCATTATTTATTCATAGGATATTTTGCATTGTCTTGAACACAATTTCTTTTATTATATAATAGCTAAATAATCCCCGAAAAGTCCTGATTTTAGTTTCACTACGACCAAAAGAAGTTTCTCTTCTGTTTTCGTAACTAATCTGACACATTTGGGGTCAAAGGAAAAGAAAAGAGCGATATTTTCCGAGAACAAGTCTTGTTCTGAAAATCAATGAATAAAGCTCTTTTTGCAGATGTCTGACTTCACAAATACGTATTAACTTTCCACCACAGTTTAAGACTTAAATGTTTTTAGATATTATCGATTGATATCATCATTTTGTGGTCGAGTTTCACAGTGCGACGAAGAGTGAAAAGAGTTCAAATTGATCGATTATTTGACTTCAGTTCGCTTTGTATTCACAACACAATAAACACTTTTTCTGTGCATTCGTTGAGCACATGCTACCTCATGGCTAGAAATAATTCCAATATTTCCATTTATTAATATATTTATAATTGTTCCACACTTTTTAACACTTTTTGCATGGGAAGATTTTCTCATGCCCAACGCACAGATTTGGAGAAAGAACAAAAAAACCGTGGATTTTCCACAAACGATTTTAAAAAAGAGTACAACCACAATGTCCCAGCCTTTGCCTTTTAAAAGTACCAGTTGCTCTTTCATTTAAGCGAAAGGTTATTGATAACAACTGTAAATAAAAAGATAGCTTTTCTTAACATGGTTTTTATGCATTGAATGTGTGTGAGAACAGTGTTAAGCAAGATGTAAAACTCTTTTATTATTATTCTAGATTCAGCTGAGCCCAAACAGAAAATATCAGCCCAGAATTCATGTCATTGAAGAAACAGACGATGGGGCGAAGGTTTCTTGTTCGACTTACGTCTTCCCAGAAACATCTTTCATCGCAGTCACAACCTACCAGAACGAAGAGGTAAATTAAAGCGTTATTATTTGAAAAAAGTTTAAACAGACATATGCCTTTTTTTGTATTTAAATGCTTGTCTTTCATTTATTCATTTTAACTTGGGCTTTAAATTCGAGCTAATTCTTCTTCAAAATATTGCTTGAAGCTTTGAAAAGCGGCATGAAATTCGCGTGTACAGCTATACTTAAGAGACTCCCCAGAAAGCGATACTCTCCAAGATCCTATTTAAAGATTTATTTAAAAAGAAGACTAAACCAGGAAGATTAATCTCCAAAACGACTGAAAGAAAATCTTAAATTTTCGCGGTAATGATATAATGTAAGGTCTTGAAGATATTCTTGTCAGATTTTTTGTGTGTGAAATAAAACTTTACACGACCACTTGAACAAAATCGTTTCGTATTTCGAGTTTGAAACTGTACTTAGGTAAAAGTATATGACAAAGCGTCTTTATATATCAATTATTTTCACTAAACAATCGAATGGAAGCTCTTAATTAAGATATAAAGATTTAATGCCGCAGTTATGAATTAGCCATCAATTGATAAATGGTCCAGAACTTACGGCGACAGTTTAAAAGCGTTTAACATTCTTCACTGACCTTGTGTTTTTTGAATGTATTGAATCCTTAAAAGTGATAGCACAAAATAACAATATACGAAAGAAGATTTTATCTTCTAAAGCTAGAAACCAAGTAGGTTAATGTAAAAGTACTTTTTTAATTGGTAAAACGTGGTCGACTGATTATTCTCCCGAGTGATGTGGTTCGAACCCAAACCAAAATGTCTTCAAATAAAAACAAAAAAGATGGTATCTTAAGTTTAAGTGGATGCAGGTATTGGAGTAGCTACGACAGATAAAAACCAAAGTTGCACTAATTGGTTATTGTCAGTTCTTTTCGAGTCCTTAAGATGGAAAAGATTCATTGTAAAGGTTTTAAGTTCTGTGGGCTTAGATACTTCAGATACTAAGTATGTAAGGAATATTATGAGTTATGTAAGTCTTGTTTTTTAATTCTGTTGCTATTTGTGAAGTCAATGGTTTAGCTGTGTGTGTGTGTGTAAGTGTTTGTGCAGCATGTTAATTGTAGAAAATCGGTCCTTGTATTCATTCACGTATTTGTTTACTGTCAGCCTTTCTTTTCTAATCTAAGTCATTTGAAATGTTAATATCAATGTCACACTATAGTGATGGCATTTCGCTTCATGTTCAAGTTGGAAAGTTTTTTTCTAAACATATCTTTATACGTTTTGAATCTTACTTTTATAAAACTCCGTTTCCCAAGAAACTTTGTTGTTAATAAAAAAAAAGCAAGTTTAAATTCCTTTGTGTTTTAACAACAATTCATTCATTCTTTGTTTTTCGTTTTCAGTTAATCCAAATGAAAATCGACCACAACCCGTTTGCAAAAGGTTTTCGAGACAAAGGCGCAAGGTAAGAGTTCGTAAGTTAAAGGAACGGCGAAATTCTTGCCTACAGAAAGTCAGGGCCTTTTGTAAATAACCGCACTATCAATAGACTAACATCTACTGATATTGTTGTCTTGTTAAAGAGAATAATAAATATAAGATGGAGGCCAAAACTATTGTAAAAAGTGTTCTTTGCCTTTTGGTGTAAACAAACCGACTCCCCACGGAGCAACACTTGCTCTTCAAACACATTCATATGAGGAAACTTGCCTTTTGTCATTTTGTCGTTGATTAAAAACAGAATTTTGCGCCCAATTTCTTTTATTTATCTAATTTTTCATAACCGTTTCTTATTGTTGTTAATAAAACATTGTTTAACAAAAACTTACCTTTCATAGTTTAACGAAAATATTCTCACACAATTTTTCTAAGCGACAAACGGTATTTTAAGACAAGATATTTATTTTCAATTTTAGTTTATTCCAAAAAGTTAACATTTAGCAAGCTTAAGTGTATACAAACAGCTACCAACATTCACTATTTAATGTACTCTATTTAGTAATTGTAAGAGTTGACATTTTGCTGTTGGAATTCTTATAGAGTGAAAAGCTCTCTTTCACAATTAATACTAATAATAATAGAAGCATTGAGGATACCTCTTCAGCAACCTAACAGCAATACAAATTTCTATACAATTGTCTTCTACAATTGGATAATAGAAAGTCTTCAAACTCCATAGCAAACGCCGCTTCTGACCAGCAAAATTCAAAGACAACTCGGAGCTTTTGTTCTCAGCCAACACTTAGGGAAAATTAGCAGTCTACACTTTACCTCCAAGTTCCTTTTCTTTTTTCTTTTTTTGTTTTTTAAAATTAAAATTAAAATTTTTAAATTTTGCAGGAGGGGGACTTCGTTGTCTCGGGGTTTTTGTTATGTAGACTGCTTTTTGTGTAGACATTTGCTTACCGCGCTTTTAAAAAGCGTCATTGCAACATTTCGTGAACACGTAGAAAGTAAACAGTGAAAAAACAATGCAACACCATTATTGGCGATGTTTTAGGGGAAATACCTCCCTCTAAATAATAAATCATAAGCATTGTTCAGCACTGTTAGAACATTTGTTAATGCAAAATAATCTTTTCTGACCTTTATAAAGTTTCCTCCTAAAAAAATCAATATTTTTTTCGTTATTAAATTCAATCCTACAATATATTAACAAAACTGAATTTGGTAAAATGTTCCAAAGAAACTTAATGCTTGAATGTGTAAAACGGACTTGAAAAACTTGAAATAAAAGTAAGAAATAAATAAAGAAATGAGCTGGCTTTTTAAACTTTAATTGGTTAAAAGAAATGTTTGTTAAAAATAAAGCTAACAACGAAAAGCCTTCACATAAAGCGATGTGTGGGAACTTTGACTGAAAGTAACTATATATAGAAAAGAGAGAATTTATTTAATAAAGTATCAATTTAGAGAGTTAATTTGATTGCTGGAATCAGTTTTTGTAATCTTCACCATATTTGAACTTACGTTTATTACGAGCAAAAGTAATTTTTAGATATTAAGAATTACACAGTACTACCAAATTGATTGCAAACTTACTATGCTAGCTTGTTGGAACATTAAGCAGGAACTAAATTTAAAAGTCAACTGAATTTAATTTAATATTATGTATTAAGTGTTTTTCTTTAAGCAGATTTCCCGATTTTTTTTTTATTTTTTTTGGCTTTCTTTGCTGGGTTATTTGAAAAAGTCCTTCATTAACCCAAGTGCGTGCCAGTATTGAAATCAGCCCGTAAAAATGATAAAATGAATGCATTTAAGATTGTATCAGAGGCCATTGACGTAAATTGAAATTTTCTTTTTGGTCAATAAAGTAAAGCCTAATGATTGAAGTCATAAAAAAGAAATACAAAATAGAGAGCGCGACTAGCTTAGGCGTCAATGTTACAAGAGGTTTTCAAAATGAACTTCGCGTTTTAAAAACCCTTCAATTATGTAGCAGAACTATTTAAAGGTATTTACACTTGACCTTATCTGTCCTGAAATAAACATGCTCATTAACAAAGATATTAAAAAATGATCGACTTATCGAACAAGGAGAAATACAGGAAAACAAACTGATACTGTCCAAAGTAAGTTAGAACTCGCCCACATTTGTGTGATGAAATTGATATCCGCCAGAACTATACTAACTTTTCAATACAGGTCATTCTAAATGCTAGCGCAAATGAAGGCCAAAATTGAAAGGATTTTCAAAATTAGTTCATACTGAGGAGAATATCGTAAGTGTCTTCAGTTCAATGAATTAGCAACATAGCCTCCTATTTCCCAGGGTCTTTTGTTGCTTTCTTTACTCCCTTACATACAAAGGCAAATAATTAAATCATAGTTAGAAAGCTATTTGTAACAGAGCCAATCGATAAACGTGTCATCGTACGACTTAAATCTTTAACTGTGATGAGTATTATTTGTCTGTGTGCTGTTTTAACCTCAGCAACACGTGTCGGCCGGCGTGTCCAAGTATTCAACTTTATCTTGCTGTATTAAAAGAAACAACATACAACCACCAAACTACCAACAAATTTATCCGCAAACACGACACAAAATATTACAAAATGATTTTAGAAAAACATATCTTTGAATTATGTCAAAAATTCTATTTTTGAACACCGCAGCTACCCACTCGAAATAACTTCTCTGCCTTCGCGACTGACCTGACTCTGATGGTTACTTCAAACGAATATCCCTTTAAAGAATTGTAAACGGTAAATTATGGTCGGAGAGAGGAAAGGAAAACGTTCATCAAAAATTGTATTAATTTAAAACATAGAGCCCCACGTGTCAACTCATAGCTTTTCGTTGAACTCGCAACTTATTCGCCTTATTATTATTGAATTAGATTCTAGTGTTTCTAGAAATCACGCACCGAGTTAAAGTATTTAAGTCTTTTGTTTATTGGGTTTGAAGGAAGGGAAAGTATCCTTGATCTGTTGTAAAGTCACTTTAATAGATACATTGATTGTCCTTAAGGCTTGGCTTGATGTCGGTATTATATTAAACGCGTGCCTTTAATAAGCTTCAATATCACACATTAAATCACGATATCTGTTTTGCACAACTGAGATTACCTATTGTATTTATATTTAGTTAATTAAAGACACCATCACAGGATAGATAGGTTAGATTAACATTAATTGCATGCAATTTGAAGCCAGATTGCGTGGAAAGTTCTCGAAAATAAAAGAAGCTAGCAATGCGGAAAGATAATCGATACCCTACTTGACTCTGCCGACTCTGTAGCCATAAGAGCAAACGATGTTTGTGGCTATAACATCTGGGAATCACGTCGGTATACCTAGGATATTTTGGGAATGTCTTCAGTTAGCCATAAAAAGTCTGCCGGAGCAAACATGACTAAATTAAATCGTTCAGTGGTCAAGTAATAAAAGAAAAAACCATGAAAAAAAAGACAATTTGGCTTCCGAGCGTATGATTTTCGACATTTTTCGAGTATTTTCCCAACATTTCGAGTGCAGGTTAAAACAGACGAGATAAACATAGAAAATTATTTATAATGTTCATGTTTATAAAATAAGCAAATTTCCATAATTGTTGCATTTTGTAAACACGAATAAGCCATTTCCGAGATACGTTCCAGTTCCTGCGAACAATAATTTCAAGTCGAGGCTTCGTGCGAAAAATACACCATGTGTCATATTCGCACGAAGAATTGAGTTGAAACTATTGTTGGCGGGCATTGGAGCGGAACTCAGCCAAACAGGAAGAGCGTTGTATCGAAGTTAATTTTAATGAAGACGTTCTGTTATTCAGTCAATCGCTCACAAAACGAATGACAGAGACATTCTGCGGTCTCTTTTCGTTTCGACGCTCCAAAATATTTTATAAAAACTCAAACTTCTCTCTTACTTAAGCATGTGTAATAGGTAAATTACGAGCCTTGTAGCGTGTACTGACAGAAGAAGACAGCACTAGGCATTTGACAACTTCAGGTCATAAGGTAGTAAGCCAGCTTAACTAGAAACCGTGGACAGCTGTTTCGGCCTCTTGGGTTTCGTCAGCACGGTGCATCTAGCGAACTGGCTGGATCCCCCCCCAAAAAAAAAAGTGAAAGAGAGGCAGTTAAGCCATGTTGTCAAAAGCCTAGTGCAGTCTTCTCTCTCATTACACGTTACAGGGCTCGTAATTTACCTATTACACTTGCTTTATACGTTATTTTGAGCCTATCCCACATAGCTTAACTGCCTTTCTCTTGTTCTTCTCTCTAACAATACAACCCACAGTATCTTTAAAACGCTCGTTTGATATATTCATTAACAGTGGCATCGGGAGACACCAAATTTAGGGGGTAGACTCCAAATTTAGGAGGGACAGCTGCCCAAAGACGGTAAAAAAGGCCTTATTCTGATAATAAATGAAAATTTTAAGGGGAGCGGTGGTCCCCCGCCCTCGCTACGCGCCTATTCATTGATGATATAAAGCAGTTTTCGTTTGACGCAGTGGAAAACACGGCATCGTGACTCTTAAATGGCTTCCGCTCCGAAAGGTACCGTGAATCTTAGGCCACATCCACACGTAAACGAGAAAAACGCTCACCTTAAACGTATACTTTTAAAAATG
>JANTNT010002128.1:0-13831 GCA_024752375.1 Entacmaea quadricolor | reverse complement strand
AGCAGCAGCAGCAGCAGCAGCAGCAGCAGCAGCAGCAGCAGCAGCAGCAGCAGCAGCAGCAGTAGCAGCAGCAGCAGTAGCAGCAGCAGCAGTAGCAGCAGCAGCAGTAGTAGCAGCAGCAGCAGTAGTAGTAGTAGCGGCAGCAGCAGTAGTAGTAGTAGTAGCAGCAGTAGTAGCAGCAGCAGTAGTAGCAGCAGCAGTAGTAGTAGTAGTAGCGGCAGCAGCAGTAGTAGTAGTAGTAGCAGCAGTAGTAGCAGCAGCAGCAGTAGCAGTAGCAGCAGCAGCAGTTTTAATGCTTCGCTAGTATGCATAGTATTAGTATTTGGAGTAAGAGGCTCAATACGTTTCCAACTTCTATGAAAACATCTAATTTTTTGATATTGACTACGTGGAGAGGTTTTCCAGACGTCCTCTTATTCTCCATAAATTTCAGATCTTCCTCCTTTAACGGTTTCCAGTATTTTTCCCCCATTCTTCTTCTCAAGTATTCGTATTATGTCTCCTATCTGTGTGGAATGGCCATGTGTCACCTATCACGTGACATTTTAAATATTTACTCTACGCTTTCTGAAATGTAAAATTTAAAGAGAGCATCTCAAAATTAATAAATCGGGAAAGTTAGAAGCGGTTTTGATGAATAGGGTCCGGCAAGTTACAGGCCATTTTTACAAGGAAATGTATGTTGGTAAGCAACAGCTTGCCTACGTGTTAGGAAAGACAAGGCCATTCTTTCTTTTTATACGTTATTTAGACGGGTATAGATCTTTTAGAAGGGTAAGAAAGAAATAGATGCAAATCTCTGTGGAGAAATCCAAAGCCCTGTAACTGATCACAATACATGGGATGATTTTAATTTCCTCAATTTTAACGAAGCCCTTCTTGAGTTCAAGTATTAAAGCGAAGTACGTCCGTGTTAAGAGAAAACAAAACTTATGTTGTATTTTGTTCAGCTGCTAAAGACTGTGACCTGGAGAACCGTGGACACTAAGAAATATTTCAGGAATGCACTCTGACCAATCAGAAACGATTCCCTAACTCAATGTGCCCACGGTTTTTATGGTCGAACTGTAACTAATATTGCTACGGAGTTATAAAGAGCGGCTTTCGTATGAGTGGGAAACGTACAGTACCTTGACTTTTAAATGGCTTCAGTATTCAAGCGTTGTGATTGGACGGTGTCTGTTTCTCCGCTTTCTGATTGGTTCAGAGCGGAAGCCATTTCAGAGTCAAAAACTGCTCTAAGCATTTCAAATGGATAAAAATCATTAAAGGGGCTAGTTGTCCTTTTGCTGTGTTTCTCACACAAATCCTTATTTAAATCGCCTTATTTTTTTAGGTTTTAACGGTGCAGGGATAATTTTTGCTTGCTCACTAATGTTACCTTACTCTTTTATATGATATGTATGATGTTTTACATAACTTCAGGAAAAAAGTATTTCTTGACTAAGAGACCGATCGTTTATTACGTCCTAGGGGAGGGGGGCTGTGGAAATGAAGAGGGGGTTACATTATTTCGGTTGAAATTGGGGGAGGGAGTAAATTTTTTGTAATGGCAAAATATGGCAAAATTAGATACATTTTTGTAAATGTTTGTGAAAGGGGGTACGCTTTCTATTGAACGATTTTTTAGGTAGGAACAATTCTTATTGTGCTTTTTTACATCGAAGCCACCGCCCCCCCCATCCCCCTCCAGGACGTAATAAACGATCGGTCCCTAAAGTTTTGTTTTTTGGTTTTATAATTACGGTGTTTTGCGTTTTTTAGTCAGAGTTGTTTTCTTTTTTGATGACAGCAATTGACAGTTGAATACATAACTAGTTTCTCATCAGCTGCGCTGCTACCTTGATAATATATGCTTTAAGCTTCAGGACACTTTATTCCTGATTGCCAAGTCAACAATTCTGCCCAAAAATAGACAAATAACATTTAAATTTAGATTATCATCCCCAAGTATTGTGTTCAAGAGGTGAAATTGACATAAGGCTTGAAGAAGAAAAACCCGGCCATCTTTCTTTCCTAGTACTGAATACACGAACAATAGACTAGGATTAGCAAGGAATTGATGTAGCCGAGGAATCTGATGGCGAGATTGTCAAAAATTGTACAATGAGGCTTTTAGTAAGGATTTTAAGGGCGACTTCCGTATAAACTAGACGCGTAGGGAGGAAAATAGAATATATTTTTAACGGTAAGTATTCAGAAAATAAACTTTCGAATTTTGTATCACCATCATTGATATTTTTGTTGATTTTATTTCAATTTGGGGGGATTAAACTATGCTATTTTATTTTAGTCATATCTTTTTTGTATCTCATTTCCACGGAAAACCTTTTATATGTCAAAATAAAAAAATAGAATGAAGTTCTGGAAGAAAAGATTAAGGCGATATGAGCTATGAAATTATATCTTTAGGGTTTGAAAACACGAAAAAGAAAAGATACTAGATTAAGGCTGGTGTGGAAAGACAAAAGAGCAAAGGAAAAATTAAACAAACAAAAACTTAGCTTGCTGATCAGATGGAAATTAGTATTCAAAATTCGATAGCTGAATATTTTGAGTGGCGATTTATTATGACCCATTTTATCAATAATGTCCAAAAATGACCATTTAGCATTAACTGAAACCAAAACAAAACTGGCATCCTTTCGAGAAAATTCCTGTCACTTAATTCGTATTAATCTTTTTTTTTTTTTTTTTTACTAAATTTATTATTTAAAACGTGCAGATAGTCTTAGAAAATTTCGAATTTGCTATCACTTTTGCTATCTGTATTGTCGCATTATGTTTGATTTAATACCACCGATTATTTAACACTAGTTTTCTGGCAAATAATTTAGCGTAAGATTATCTTTCTGTGTGGGATTTCAAGGCAATCTAGAGGTGGCAGAGGGCGGTGAAAATGAGCGAAGTCGTCGCTGGCTTTCTATTTTTATCGACTGATAGTGTGGAGGCACAGGGTTGCACAAATATCACCTATAACTAGTTTGGTATCCTAGAATGAAAGAAAAGTAAGTGGCAATAGATTTTAATTGTTATTTTAAGTCGCTGTTAAACAGGTGTAAGCACGAGTGTAATATTTACATATTGAAGCATTAAGGAATTGAAAGGAAAGGCTACTGAGCGAGTAAAACAACATATTTATTATTAAATTATTTTGATTATTTGACAGTATGTTTGGAAAAGAATACTGATAGGTTCTTAACAAGATTTGAAACCAAAAGCCGCTCGATCCAAGAGAAATTTTGAATTGACTCAAATTAATTAAAGACAAAAAGCGAGTATGCTAAAGAGGAAAGGCCTGTCATTGACCAGCGACAGATCCAAATGATTATCGTCAAGGGGAGGGGAGTCTTAAAAGGAAGTAATAATTAAATAATAATAACATACAAAAAATATATCTTCACATTTGAATAAGATCATAAGACCTTGCCGCAAGAACAAAAATTCCAAAATTTTCGTTTATTTCCGTTTCTGTTTAAAGATCACATGACGTCTCATTGAATAGCTGCTGTTATTACGGTTGTATGCAAATGAGATGCATTGTATTGACCCGATAGCCCCGCTTGAAAGATTCAAAAACAAAGGGATTATCTCATTTGCATACAACCGTAACAACAGCTATTGCTGGGTTTCACTTGACGTCATTTCCTTTCTCGTGTGGAATTTTTATCAGCTGATTGATATGCAAGTTTTCAAAAGAAAAATACTTGGTTGAGTGTACATGGTGGTCAGTGTTTGACCACCATCTGAGGCTTATGAGATTCATGAGATTCATTCAGCTGATTGAAACTCAGCAATTGCATATCTTGGCGCGTTATTAACCGATCACGTGATAATTTCCCACCACTTTTTGATAGCAAATGTACGGCTACTTTAGATATAAAAATAAGTTTTGAGTTCAGCTTATTCCAATAGAAATTTAAAAAGTTGCAGAAATACAAACCTACATTTGACACTGTTTGCATCGGTAAAAAAAAATTGTTACAAAACGAGGCAAAGCTTGATGTTTTCATATATTTACTGTATTTTATCAAGCTCCTCCGCCTTGTCTCGGAACATTTGGGAACCACACTGGCTCAAGCGATTTTGGGAAATTTTTATTTGTTTTTCGAAATGGAGGGAATCGGTCACGTGACTCGTTTGGTTGCCCACTGGCTATATAATAATTGCTTTAAAGAACTGCTTTTGAGAGTGTTAAGTATTAATAGTAAAAAAATAAAAAAATAAAAAAATAAATAAATAAATAAATAAATAAAAATTAAATTGAATTAATTAATTAATTAATTAATTAAATAAATAAAATAAATAAATAAAAAAGACAAGACAAGAAAAGAAAAGAAAAGAAAATAGAAAAAGGCAAAATATTTTTTTGTAATTTTTAATTTAGAATCTTCACTACTAAAAAATACTGAACAAAAAACTCGTGACCAAGAGAATATGATCTAAGAGAAGGAATCCCCGTTCCCCATCGTGAGCAGTGTTTGAAGCTATTTTTAGAACATTTATTTATTTTTAGAATCATTAATTTGATCGTTTGTTTCACTGCACGCGCGTCCACAAGCCCCACTGCTAGAGATTCCTTCTATTTGTTAATTTTCTTTTGTCTCGAATCCTTCGATACAGTCTACCGATTTGTAGCTTGAATTTCAGTTTATTTTAATGAGGTGAAAAGAAGAAAAATAAACCCAGATTTGCTTATTTTTAATTGAATTTTCTATTTTGAGTCAAAAATTCGGGTTCATTCACAAATGAATCAAATGCGCCATGTGGCAAACTCGTGGATAGATATGTCGCAAAATAAGCACAAACTTATATTAGTTTGAAGCACCCTTTTTGATATCTCACGAATGCCTCTTGCCACTTTTGCAGGCTAAAAGGATTGCAGGATTTATATGGAATGTACTTCGAAGAAGAAATACGTTCCAAACGATGGATGCTATGTATTCTCGGAGTGCACGTTACGTCACAGCCGCCATGTTGGTTGACGATAACAAAGCATTCACTTGTTTTATCATCCAGCATGGCGGTTCTATCTTTGTTATTCATATCTCAAGAGACTTTTGGTCATGTAGTTGCACACCAAGAATAGGCTAATGGTCGAGGTCCGAGCAAGAACTCGAATCAACAGCGGACTAACCGAACTAGATCACCCAGAGTAAACATTTTAAGTTTTATTTCATTCCAAAATTTTGTAATGTTCTTTGATTTTCCGTATGGCGGCCAAGTGTCCCAGCAGTCCTTCACTGATTTGCAAAATGTCATCTGATTCGTTCTTCAAACCAATAGCTTCAATAGGTTCTTTTCTCTGCATTTGTCTTTGTTATATTGTTTTTTATTGTTTGTCCTTTCCAATAGGATAACGCGTTCCAAACAGTGAAGGGCGGGCCAAGTGGCATAATAGCGCGCTCTGAATTCCGTGGACCCGGGTTCGAACCCCCTGCTGGACACTTTTTTTTTGCTTGTTTTCGAACTTCTTTTCTAATATTAAGGATTTTGAACGTGTTTTTCATAGTTATATTCTTGTCCAAACGTACACAAGTATGATTGACCGTTCGACACAGGAAACGAGCGAACGATTGTTCCTAATAACTTCTTTTAAAAGCGAACGTTCTTTCCTTTCAAAATGTTCAGAAATTGAAGAAAAATTGTCACTGGAGGTATCTGAGTGGTTTTCCAAAAGATTTGAGGTTCTTTTCAAGTCGAGAAAACAGATAACTATTCTTATAGTTTCTGCCTTTAGAAGGCCAAAACGATTATCGTAAGTTATTTTCAGCGTTTATTATATAGATTTTTTTTAAAATCTCCTTGCGTGAATTGACTCTTGGGATCTTATATTGCTAAACGAATGGTAGTCTCATATAAATACGCTAACATATGCTATATAGTATCATAAAGAGTTATCGTAAAGGATTCGGTGAAACGACATCTGTCGTTTAGATATCGATCGATCGATTAGATATAGAACTTCTAACACCTGATCTAGTGAGTAAGTGAGCGAGTGAGTGACACATTTGCATATCTTGAGCCCTCTCAATAACTCGTTTCTATGCCTCGCATATCCACGAGTTAAAAATCACGGTTTCCAACGCACGTGCCTAAAGTCAGTGTTTTCGCAGCTATTTTTAGGCTATGACGTTAAACCTGTCGGACCAATCGGAGTGGAAATAATACGAAGTGTAAATTTGAATGGTACTGACATTTTTTTGTTTTCTCATATATTTTACGGTAATAATTTATCTCACACTGTCATGAGAAAAAGCGGTTCCTTGACTGCTAAATACGGGTCTACGAATTTACTATCAATTAGAAATGACTTTGTGTAGGACATGGAATAAACATTGAATTAAAGCTAACCTCTATCACTGGAAAAAACAGGAAATCCAAGAATTAATACTATTCCTTTGTCAATAAGTTTTTAGAATCTAATTAGTTAAAGAAGTCTAGAATCTATCCTCAATAAATTAAGTTCAACACAAGACCGACACGTCAGAAAGATCTTCGCCTTCTATTTAGATTGCTTGGCGATAGATTGCTTTACATTGTACAGCAGTTTCTTTCTAATTTTTCGGTTTTACTCACTAATCTGACTTAGAAGGAATATCTTTTTTGATAAGATAAGCTAAACGAGTGAGCTGAACGTGTGTACTCTTTCACAATTATAATTATGTTCTGTGCAATTGCGCGCTGATCGGGACAGGTGATTTGGTCTAGGATATCCAAACGCTCTATTTCATGAAGGTGCTTTTTTTCTCGCTTGGCTTTTAAACTAAATCTTTGAGTGGTGTCTTCGGGTCAAGGCAAAAACTGGCTCTCTTTAATCCAAAGTAAGTAAGAAATAATTTCAGTAACGCGCTGTTTGGTATACAAGATCAATTCAAGACGTCGTATTTATGTGCAATTTTCTCGTTTTTAATGTTAACATTTCAATTTTTCGAGCTACTTTTTATTGTATAGAACACTGTTGTCGTTGAAAAGAAGTCAGTTAGACCCCAAGTTATTGGCAACTATTAATCAAGAATACACTCCTGAATTCTTCAAACTAACGAAAATGAGAAATCTACATTCTTATGTAAAATACCTAAAATTCTAACAACCGGTACTTTCATCTTGCAGTTACCATAGTAACGTGACGTAGTAGTGTCATAAGTCCATTGCTCCTTTATTGATCTGAGAAGAAGAAAAGTATGAAAGAAGAGAGTAATGGAGTATGAATCAACGGATGTTCCTACAGAGGAGAATTCTACCAAACAGTTGACTCCAAAGTTAGAGAAAGTCGAAGTCGATGTCGAAGTTGAAACCAGGTCCTGTTTTGTACTTGACGAGCAGAGCTTCCCGCGAAGATGGCTTATTCGAATATTCAGAAACCGATATCCTTTTTACGCTTATTTAAATCAATATTCACTGTAGAATTAAATACTTCAACTCTGCTGTCCTTACCTTTAGTTCCGGGAGAATTTTTTCAGATTTCTTTTCACTTCTCACGCATAAATATCCAAAACAGATAATTAATTTTCATAATATAAGTCTTACTTCTTTAAGGATGTTGAAGGGATATTTTCGGGAGATTTTTCAGACAGTTTCGAGAAGTGTAGTTTTTCATTCACATTGACAAGTGTGGTCCTTCACCGAATGACATTTATTTTTATTTACACTTAATAAACCTGACCGGAAAGAGTAAAATTCCAAAAATACATGAATGAAAATTTTTCTCTCTTTGAGTCAGTGAATCTCTTATCGAAAGTTTATGTTTTCCTCGATATAACACGTAGCTTTTTGATTGTATCTCGACTACGTGTTTTTAAGTCGATCTTATCATTTAAATGTGAGACATCTACGATTTTTAACTCTTATAATTCGTATTGTTATAAAGGTTTCCGTATTTCTCATCTCACAATATTACAAAAAATTGAAAACAAAAAAAAAAAAAAAAAAAAACGAAACAAAACAACAACAACAAAAAAAAGAAACGTACAACGTACAAACGCACAAATAGCTACGTTTCAAAATCATTTTAATATTCGAAAATAAAATTCATTAAAGTTATTAATACCGAGTCATATTTTAGCTCTATATTCGCCGTAAATATCAATCTCTTATTCCAATTTGAATATGAGGGCAATTCAATAAGCTCAATCCTACAATCATACGTATTTCATCCTCATTTAATCGATATTTCAATTCCTGATATTTGCACAGTTCTTTTAATGAGTGATCTTTCAACTTCACGTTTCATTTTCTCGCCGTAAAATGCAATTACTCAAAGTTAAATTATTTTTTAGATACATATTTTTATAATTTTTTCCGTGTATTAAAAAAAACCCAAAATAGACAAATATAGCTTTTTCTCTAGTTTTTCGCAATTAACTAATATGTATTCCTAGCAAGACTAGCTTAGCCATTGTTCAAGATCTCGACTTTCGAAAAAAAGGTTTTTTTACCGAGTTTTTACTAGTTTCAGTTAAAAATAGCTGAAATTGATATTACAAAATTTTACAGAGCGATTTGTCGGGTATTTCCAGAGTTGTCTGTGTTTTTCGTTTTTGTTTCGTAATTTTAGTGAAAATATTTAAGAATATAAGGGAAGAAAATCACGTTAAGAATAATATTAGATTACATATAAAACAATTTTTGAGTATAAATTTTGATTACGCGAATTTTTTGTACAAATCACAAATTTGAAATATCAAAGAATATCCCAGAGCCTTGCCTAAAATTGAAGTGTTTACCAGTGAAAACTTATATTAATAACTCGATATTTACATTGTACAAAAATGTTTTTCAGCGTTTAAAAAAATCAATTTTTTCCAAGTGTTTTTGATTTGTTTAAAGCCGAAGTTGATTTTGTTTTGATTTCAGTGAAATGTTTAACAGCGTAAAGCTTTTATGATAGAGGAAAAAATTTCTTTTACACTAATGATGAAAATAAGAAGGATCGTTTTCCTTGATTAACCAAAAAAATCAAAATGACATATTTTGTGAGCTCGTACAGGAAGTTCCGTTAATTGAATTGAAAATGAATGTTTATTTTTGGTAAATAAACTGAGCTTTTAATTTCGACTTACTCAACAAAAACTGATCTTGAACATCAAAAAACTTATGATTTGTTATGTTTAACATATTATTGAAAACAGGGTAGATTTTTAATTGTTTTTACACTTTTTTTTTACCAATTCGCTTTATTTCTGCGAAAAACAATGATTGTATATCGAGGCTTACGTTAGTGGAATACAGGAAATGTATGAAAAAAACAGGTCCAAGCCTCGACTTGAAACCGTTGTTTCATTGTCTTGAAGAATATTTTTCGTCTCTAACATTTTTCACACTGTTGATTTTTGTATTCTGCAACATGTTTTCAAAACTGAGACCTTTCTCGAAATTCGCTAGAGTGCCGGACCCTAAAAAGATTGTTACAAGACGAGGCAGAGGTTGATGTTTCCATGCATTTACCGCATTTATCAAACTCCGCCTCTTCTGCCTCATTCTTAGAACTGTCGTTTGGTGGTAATTCAAGGAAATCATAACAATCATCATCATCATCATCATAAGCATCATTGTCGTCGTCGTTAGCAGTTTTCGTAAGATGGGGAAACGTACTGTTCCATGACTCTTAAATGGCTTCCGCTCTGGAGCAATCAGAAAGCGAGAAAACAGACACCATCCAATCACAGTGCTTGAACACGGAAGCCTTTTAAGAGTCACGGTACCGCATAGGATCGTAAAATATCAAAAACACAAAAACAAAAACAAAACAAAACCAAAAACAAGAACAAAAACAAAAAAACTATTCTTCGTGTCCATCAAGAGATAATAATAAACGCGGTTCTTGAGCTGTCAATTGTATCCCGCCAGAACTCGTTCCAGCTCAAAACCAGGTGTTCCTTGAATGATGATAATTAAAACAAAAAGGAATATGTATTCAATAGATCACTTCCTGGGTCACAGACACAAATATGAAGTTCTCAATGATTAAAGATTTTAATCTTCCTCCTTTGTACGCTGTAGACCGACTAGGTGATTTTCTAGCTCCTCTAAGCACAAATTTCGTCGGTAACTTAATTATTACATTGGACGAGTGGATTAAAAATATACCACCATTAATTCACAAGGTTATGTCAATATATTTTTATTATTTCATGGATGTTTCGGAAATTAAACATGGTTGCCATGCGCTACTGGCGCGTTTTCTCTCTCCGCTGAGATCCAGGGTTCGAGTCCCAAACTCAGGACTCATGTGAGTAGAGTTGTTTGTTGGTTCTCTCCCTTGAGCTCAGGACTCATGTGAGTAGAGTTGTTCGTTGGTTCTCTCCCTTGAGCTCAAAACTCATGTGAGTAGAGTTGTTTGTTGGTTCTCTACCTTGCTTCAAGGGTTTTTCTCCGGTTTTCCTCCCTCCACAAAAATCAACACGCTAAATTCAAATTCGATCTGTGAATTAGCGGTGTCCTGCCTTAGATCAGCCGTTTCAGGGTTCGATAAAAAGTGATCCGTTCCATGTTTTGTTGATATAACGTTTTGATGTTCAGTCGGCGCTAAAATTGATTGATTGAAGATTGATATTCAGCTGTAATCCACACTGTAATTCAAAGATACAAATATAAATCGACCCGACAAGTGTCTTTCACCCTTCTGAAAATGCTTCGAAATGGAAAAACTAAATGTATATGTAATTAAATACACTGCAATTAAAAAAAATTAATTAAAAAGTACAAATGTAGATTCAAAGTTTTTTAATTTTAATTTTGTAATTTTAAAAGAAAATTAGTCGAAAAATCATTTTTTCTTCTCAAATTTAAACCCATTTTTTTCGAGTTTCTGATTTTTTTCGCTTTATTTTGCTGAATTTTCGAAAGTGCTAGTACTATAAACTGTAATTTAAAAAAGCACAATTAAAAAGTATTTTGTAAAAAAGAATTGATCAAAGTAAATTTTATTTTTGAATTTTGAAATTTTGAAAGAAAATTTAGTCTTTGCACTCTTACACACGTTTCTATGTGTTTTTTCTTCTCAAATTTAAACATTTTTCTCTATATCTAGTTTCCGTTTTATTATTATTATCATTATTATTGTTATAATTGTTGTTGTGTTGTTATTATTGGCATTATTTTGTTTTTATTTTAATAAATGTTGTAAAGTGTTCGCTTTTTTTCCCATTTAAGAGAAGCAAAAAAAAAAAAAAAAAAAAAAAAAATCCACTTGTCGATACTAAAAATACTACCTTTAAACCAGGCATGAAATACTAAAGATTAAAGTTAAAAGATTCCGATATTCTGTGTTCTAGGTTAATTCATGTATTACTCTTACGAAGTAGTTTACTAGCTTTTACTTTAACATTATCAGATGTTGTTTTTTCTTTGGATTGTACTTCATATCTGTGATTCGATGATGAAACGTTACAAGAACGCGGATAAGACGTCGGATTAACGCGTTTGAGAGATTAAGAATGGATAATTTTATGTTTATTACTAAGAAATCCCGTCAATTTTGTCACCTTTTTTATCAATATCCCTAGGGTCACTATTTTCCTAAAAAGGGTTTGATGGCTTGTGAATTAATGGTTTTAAAGAATACGTTATTAAGCTCTGTGTTTTGGAATGAATAAATAAGTAGATACAACTAATTGCGAGAACTTTGTCGTATAAAAAACATAATAAATTAACACTTAATAGTGATTCATTAGAAATTAAGGTATTATTATAAAGCCAAGCACATTTTTTTAGCTTTGTATTACATTTTGTGCAATAACCTCTATTTATTGATCTCTTAAATATTGTTAAAAAAACATTAATAATAAAGAAGCCACTTTGACCCAAGATTGATTCCGGCTCGGCGTCATATGTGAGTAGAGTTGTTATTTGATTCTCTCCCTTGCTTGTTGCTTGTGTTTTTCTCCGGGTTCTCCGGCTTTCCTCCCTCTGTAAAAATCAACATTTCTAAATTGTAACTGGACTTCAGTGGACGAAGACTACAATGTGAATGTGCCACTGGAAATTACCTTTTATTTTTATTTTTTCATTTATTTACTTGTGTGTTATAATTCCTTAACACTTGACACGTGGTTTGAACGCGTCAGCATGTTTGTCATCTTCGTGAATTGCGTCACACTGGCCATGTACGACCCATACGACAGAGGGTGCATCAAGGTTCGCTGCCAGGTGCTCGAGAGTCTAGAACACTTTATCTTCGCCTACTTTCTCCTGGAGATGGTCATCAAGATTGTCGCTATGGGAGTCCTAGGTAAAAAAGGCTACATGCAAGATCCTTGGAACAGACTAGACTTTGTGATTATCATCGTAGGGTGAGTACCACGTGATCGCGAAGGCACTACCGCAACGTGATCATGACGTCACGACCATGTAGTTAAAATGTCATTACCGCCAGCCCCGTGATCATGCCACTTCCATCACCATTCCGTCACCTACCATTTCACCATGATCACTGATGACTTTACCACCATCACGTGATCATGACATCACTACTATCACATGATCATGACGTCATTACCATGTAGTTAGAATTTTCTGCCGGCCACGTGATTATGACGCATTTCATCATCCACCATTTTACCATGATCAGAACTTTACGAACACTTCGTGATTATAACGTCACAACGATCACGCGATGATGACGTCACTATACCATCACGCACAAGCACGTCACTACAACCACGTGGTCACGACACTGACCGTGAAAAATGTTTTATCTACTTTCGATGCAAGCGAGCGCAAGCACAAAAGGTGTTAATTTTTCATCGCATGACGCGCGTGAAACAGTTTCCCGTTGCGCATATATATGTCTGTATGAGTCGAACTTGTTTCGTATAAATAGCCTGTTATGCTTCTTGCCTCGCTTTTATCGTCAATTACAGTGTTTTCTTGAATATGCAGTCATTAATAATATAGATGTTATATAGAGAGCTCTCGCCTCTCACCAATGTGACCCGTGATCGACTCCGGCTCGGCGTCATATGTGAGTAGAGTTGTTTGTTGGTTCTCTCCCTTACTTCGAGGGTTTTTCTGCGGGTTCTCCGGTTTTCCTCCCATATAAATCAACATTACTATATTCCAACAGTACTTCAGTGGACGAAAAGCTACAATGGGGATGTCCCACTGGAAATCACTATTTAAATAAAATTTCCCGCGTAATCTGAAATTTCACGTGAAATCCTAATCATAATTCCTTTTCGTAATTTGTCTTCTATAGTAATTGTAATAATGAATAATCAAATGGTAACTCGTGAATTAAGTTTAAAATAGCACTCTTGTGTTGGTCAAAATCAAAGTAAGTTCTCTCGTCTAAAGGCTCAGGAAATTACATGCGTGAAATTTATCCTCAATTCCAATTGTCTCCATTTGATTATTTATACTAATTCATGTTTTGTATGTTTTATTGTTAGAATCGTTGAGAAATTAATGAAAGGAAGTGATTATTTGACGATCATCCGAGCATTTCGAGTTCTACGCCCTTTGCGAGCCATAAATAAAGTACCAAGTAAGGAGATGATGATGACGATGATGATGATGATGATGATGATGATAATGATGACGATGATGATGATGATTTTTATTTATTTATTTATTTTTATTTATTTATTTATTTGTCTTTCTTTCTTATTTCTTATTTATTTATTACTTAATTAATTAATTTTTTAAATTATATTATTTTATATTGTTTTATGATATTGCCTAGTACAGACGATCGAAAAATGCATGCGCTTTGTTAAAGTTAAAGTCCTTCCCGTGCCGAACGGCACATCGGTCGGTGCCTATCTCCGTTTCAATAACCCTAGGCCACGCATCTGCTTTCGCAGTCAAAGCTACAGTAGGGGGTCAGTCC
>JANTNT010002017.1:0-13834 GCA_024752375.1 Entacmaea quadricolor | reverse complement strand
GTAATGATATCTGCAAATGGTTAGACTTTCAAGTCTTCTCGGATAAGGACTTTAAATCGTAGGCCCATAGGAGATTGGCCTTTGTAAGGGACTACGTGTCCTATTGTTAGTTCTCCTTGGGATTCTATCCCTAAATGTCATAAATAAATAAAATAAAATAAATAAATAAATCACATAAAACTTCTGAGCATGGTTTGGACTGCTGTTCCAGGATTTTTTAATTTAGATTAAAATACCGAGGCAAACGCTAAGCTTTAAAATCCAAAGGAATGCGGCTAATTACAAAATATCTTTTAATTTGTTTTTATGTTTGTAAATATACACTAATTCAAAACACGTAGAATATACGAGATAAGTTAATGCATGGATAAGAAGTTGGTCATTTGAAACCGTCAATATATAAAAATAAAAAAATGAAATTCCAGCAGAAAAGTTCAGAACATTGGTGAAAAACTTTCCTCTTGAACTGACAGTATAAATAGAGGATCCTAAAGGGAGGGGGGGTCGTAATCTCATTTTTCCAGCCCAAATTTTACCCAAATCCCAGTTCAAATTTCACAGTCCCAGCATGGTTTGCTCAAATCTCAATCCCATTCCCATTCTTCTATTGTTTCTTTGATTATGAATTCCAAGTCCCAGGGCATCAAATCCCATTTCCCAGCCCTCAAAAATGGCAAAGCCCAGTTCCCATTTTACCCCTTCAGGACCCTCTAAATATATAAACAGCAGCTTGTTTGCTAGGTGTAAACCATGGGGTATTAGAATCAGTACGGCAAGTATAGTTGTATATTATAAGTTTATACTCACATAAAAGACAATCTAGAAACAGTCATTGTTCAAGATCTATAAACCATCCTTTAGAATGACACTTTTAAAGCAAGTTATTTTAAGTCTAGCCAGGCTCAATTCAAAATAGATTCAGCTTTTTAATTTGCTAGAACATTGACGTCTTTGAAGGTCGTAGACCAAAAAATATTTTGTTTGCTAGCAACTGCAAACATCTCTTCTGTAAAATAAATCAATCACCACAATCTCCACCACCACCATCACAATTTCCATCACAATCCCTACCACCATAGCCACCACTATAACCCCAACCACATTTTTCTTTGCAATAAGAACAAAATACTCCAAAAATTATGCATCCTAAACCCACGATCAAAAAAAGAATCCACTTCTCCATGTTGTTTCTTCTGCTGTGTCTTTGTCCAATAGTTGTGATGATGTCCTTTGCTGTTTAGACGTTATTACTTTAGTTTGATTTCTTGGAATTCTTTGAATATACGTTGATACCAGTAAGACTTGAGCCTCTAACTTTCTTTAGGCCTTTGATATTACCCGGATGTTTTCGAAAGCTTAATTTTAAGTGTTATGTTTATAGGCCTTTGAAAAATAAAAATTGTTCATGCAGTCTATCGATGGCTGTTTCTTCCACTCCAATCCTTTAAGAGTTCAAAATCCTTTAAGGTAGGACTTGGTACATGAGTGATGTAATGACAGGAATCTTTTGAAAAAAGTTTATCAAATTATCTAAAACCAGGCAAATATAAAGTGGACTGTTCTTGTTTGTTGTATGAGACGTAAGTGATAGATCTCGCTACTACTACTAATGTTGCAGTACACGTTTGTCACGTCTTGTGCCTCCCCTTATAGAAGTTCGCTGGAAGTAAACTACTGGCGAATGACAAACCGCCTCAGTTAGAAAAAACATAAGTCTATAATAAGTTGTAATCTTTCCAAAAATTAGTTTTACTTTTAGGAAGCGATTTGCTGGAACGTAACCTATTCTAATATATTTTTAACTCATAGAATTATAATTAATCAACAAGAATCCCACAAGAGCATGCATTTCTGTCATATTTATTCCTACATTCTCGGACAAAATGATTAGCGAAGTTCAGCAATAGATCGCTATATAAACGTGCACTGCCCGGCCTTTAGGTATATAGAATGATATCAAAACAGTAATATAATAGTAAGTCTTATCTTGACATTACAGCAGTTACCGACTACGCATTTTTATTGATTTATATGAAATGCTATTTTACTCTAACGAAGATGAGTTTCACTCGATTTTATAGATAGTGAAGGTGTTCCTACATATTCATCGTCTCACATTATACATCGACGCAGCTCAAAATAGATTGCTCTTAGGTTTTCTAATTTATCAGTGGTAAAACTGATTGAAGTGACTCCGCATGCGGGTTATTAGCAGCTTTATCGTGTATTACGAGAATCGAAATATCTAATGTTGAAACAAATTGTTTGATCGTAGCATGAATCAGCAACTGTGTGTGAGGAGATGGAACACTTTAATTCAGTCTGATTCAATAATAAAAGATGTTGGCGTTAAGTCATGGTCATGCACTCCTTGGCTATTACACTGAAAAAATACGTGACATTCTTTACTTAAAGTTTATGGAGTAACCATGCTAAAGAATACTGATTAAAATATGGATAGTGTGTTATATGTACATAGTTTCTATTGCCGGCTGCTCGAGCATAATCTTCCTCTCTGTCGTCGTTTCATCATGAAAAGAATCTTCAGATTCGCTGTCTTGTTTTGCACTTCCATTACAGTATACACGCACGAAGACGATGAAAAAAGCGATCAGAGCAATAAAGGCTGCAATGGAACAGATTATTACTGTGATCAAAATTGATTTGTGCATGTCTTCAGTATTTGTAAGTCTTTGGAGCGTTGATGTAATTTTTCTGTAATTCCTCAAAGGAACGCTAGATGGTGTGTACTGGCGAGTACCAAGGTACAGTTCTTATTGCTGATCAAAGAAAAGTTCTGCGTCTTACGTCCAGAACTTCTTCAAGTTTATGCCCCTGTTTCCTGCAATGATGTTTCCTGAAAAGTTGTCCTTTTCTGAACCTTATAAGCTTGTGCTTTATTTGACGTTTCAGTTTTCAGTCTTCACGAACGTCCAGGATTTCACAGCCTCGAGAACAAGAACTATCCATACGAATTATCACAGTGGCAGCTTCAACAACTTTTTATGCACCGATGAACTTATAGATGTAAAGATCCGGTTGTAATGAAATGTTGCGATAAACTCACCGTCTCAAATTATGAATCTACTGAATCTAGCCGAAATATTTTGCCTCCAAGTAGTCGAACTTATCACGATAACTTTGTGTGTTTCAGCCGTTTTACAAGACAGTCGTGCACTCTTCCACGATGCAGTCAAACGGATGTTCAACTACTAGACCATTTCAAATATGTAGACAGCTATTTTGAATACTAAGTGCCAGTTAATAATCAAAAGGCCTGAAGGGATATTATACCAAATAACAGACCACAATATTCACATTCTCCTGTATATTAATATATATTTAACTTAGATTTTTATTTGGGAAGCAGTATGTGACATGTCACTTACATAAAGGCACGACTTGACATCAAAACCAAACGACTTAGTCAAATTTTGTACCAGGTTTGGTGGTATCTGAAACGTCCGTTCATTTGAGCGTGTTGCTTCAATATCGAGAACAGCTTGTATACATAGTTATGCTATCAGTGGTCTTTACATATATCTTTCATTTAAGTTATAAGGTTTTAATACAAGGCATACCAAAAACCATACCTTGCAGTCATACTGTACAGAAATCCATGATAATTTGAGTTTCCGGATAAAAATGCGCAAAAGTGTTTAAAATTATAAAAACTTAATAAACACTTGAGTATATTCGTAATTACACGATTACGCGTCGCTGCTTTCATCGATTACTTTTTCCTGCTTTATTGAAATGAGCCTAAAAGAGATTTTTATGTTTATATACTTTTATTACGAAATTTTTGATTTTATGAAATCATAAAATTATGCCGCAACAAAAACAAGAAAAACGAACAATCGCATTACTGAAGGGTTTGCAAAGGATAGTGGACACGGATATGTAAATGAACTGGCATGTGGTTTCCGTTACAAAATGATAGAAATTTATTCATCAAAAGTGTATAAAAGGTCAAAACCGCAACTACAACACTGATGCTACCAATACACAGATACATCAATAACTGAGATGGCGCTGATGTTGAAACTGAGCTCTGCTTATTTTATAACCAATCAAAATTGAAGTGATAAGTCAACAATGGGGTTGTGGCTAGTGATATTGGTTTCCTTATAGCAAACCGACTCTCTGGCTCTTCCAGCAATGGAAAGGTCGGAGTCAGAAATTCAAGCAACTGAAGCAATGCTAAATAATCAGCCATTCAATTATAGGCTTGGGAAGTTATTTAACACTTGAATGCTATCCGTCAGTGCACGACCTTCGTAATGAAAATGAAAATCCATAATTGTAATTGGGATCGCATTTTGATAAGTTGAAAATCCTTAATTGTAATCGGAACTCTCATTTTGATAAGTTGAATTGCTCCCTAAAGAATATATATTAAGATTTGGCTCTGTATATTGAGAATATGTAAGTTCTATAGGTATTCTTTGCAAGAGCTAACCACCTTGTATGATAGTTTAATTATATCGATAATTAGGTATGTAATAATGGTAGAAGTATGGGCATCACGTATGAATCCAAATACCTCAGTCGTATAGATAAATTTAACAAACGAGCAGTTAAGTTTAAGTACACAAGTCAATAATTCATCCCAACAGACCTTTATACTGATATGGCGGCCATTTTAAATTCTATTGTTTTAGGCAAAACATTATGGGATGCCCAGGGGCAAATGCTCAGAAAACTATAGACTGTGGAGAAGCTATAAAGTATAGCAGACTGCTTTAATTTCAGCATATCCATTAGGTTCTTTTACTCTTCCTTACTACATGTGTTGTGTCTTTTGTATATATATTTGTAAAAAAAATTCATTGCTTTAATTTAGGTTTTGTAAGTTTTCCTGGACAGATGTTTACTAATTTGCCCTCTGGGCATCCTATAAATCAATATGGCCGCCATATCGGTAAAAAGGTCTATTAGCAATTTAGTAGAAACAACAGACAGATGTTTTGGGGATTAAGCATTGCCAATAACCGATTTAATACTGAACGTCCTATAGCTAGCTGCAAGAAGGTTGTCATAGGAAGAAAGAACATTAGTAATTTAGTGATAAAGGAATATATTAAAAACACAAAAGAAAATCACTGGAGCTGAACCCTATAAATATATAAATATATAATTTATTTGGTGTTTCAAAAACTTCCTGTACGTTATCTACTGTAGAATTGATCACCCACTACTTGTTACTAGAAGTCATCTGTTTTACACACTAAATTTTAAATTCATTTTTTATTTCAATTTCATTGTTTTTTTTTTTTTTTTTTTTGCAAACTGTAAAACGATAATAGTAATATCTGTAGTGGCATTATAAATTATCTGCATTTACAAACAAAAAAATAGAAGTTTTATCGCAGATCGTTTATATTTTTCGGCGTGTACGTACAATATACACCGTAATATTTACTGGCAGTAGTTTAATTTGTTTCTACACATTTGGCTTTTCTCTATTAACCTATTGTTTATATGTCAGTTACTTAGTTCACTCTTATACCACAGTCTCATTTCCACCATCACCTTCACCGCCACTATGCCCACCAACAACATAATTACTACCAGCTGAACCATAGCCATCACTTTCATATAGATCCCTGTTGACAGTGTAAATCTGCGAATTGCTCCCATAACCAAGATTGCGATGTCCAACTCTTACGGCATATCTACCGTTGTTGTAATTATCCCAACGTTGGCCAAGTTCACCATGATTTTCAAAGCTACAAACATCATAATCCGTCGAAATATTGAAATCATTGGGACGGCCAATGTAGTATGCTTTTCTCTGACTAGCACCACCACCAACAATATATAAGGAACTCGAGTCGCATGCGTTATTTTGGGGATCAATTTGGACCTGCTTCTGAGTGGAATCTTCATGAAACGGCTCGAAGTTCTTACTCTTTTCAGGATAGCAAAATACATAAACTAAAACCACCAGAAAAACAATTAGAACAATGGTAAATGCACAAGAACAGACTATTAATGTGACGAGTATTGATTCTTCCATATTTTCTCTGCTTGTTTATCTACTTCTGTTAATCATGGATGCACCAGTCTTTCGATTCTATTGATTACTAAAATCAGTGCATAATGAGGACCTAATACATCTCAAGGTTAAACCATTCAACCAGAAAACTATTTTATTTCTTAGAAAAAAAGAAAAATGAATAAAGTGGAAGTAGATCTTTATATTGACTCTATATATGACGGTGGTGGTGATGATGGTGTTGATGGTGATGGTGGTGATGATGTTTTATTATTAAATCGTAAATTGCTGGAGGTAATTTAATTCTTGAGAAGGTCAACAATTATTTAAAAATATATCATCAAAGATTATTTTTATATTCAGTGATTTAATGTGTTTATTTACTTACGTTTGTCTATAATGTATGTATAACTTAATGATTACATCGTATATATGATTGGCCTAGTAAAATTGGGTATACCACTGAATATTGAGGTCATCACAGAAAATGGATCTTGTGCTCATATTCTGTTCGCCCAAGTTGTTCCTGTTGACGTAGATCACTTACTAGAGAATGAAGTTCTAATAAATTTTCCGCAATCCTCATTTTGATGTATTGAGATCACTGAACTCGGGTGCTGCAATTTAAGAACGTCCTGAATCACGCAACTCGATCTTTTAGAGGATTTTGTAGCATACAGTACGTTGATCTTTGTTAACATGTATACATATGTACAGTGACACAGTTTAACAGCCACCTCACTCACGGCTACCACCATCACCACCATCACTACCATCGTCACCACTAACGTCACAACTACCATCACAAAGCATAAGGTCCACCACCACCACCACCACCGCCTCCACCGCCACAAAGGAAGGTCCATAACCTCTATCACCACCTGCATTATAATCTCCAAAATCACATTTGCAGCTGCCACATCAGGGGAAGACTCAAATCGGAAAAGAACGGGGATGTTCATCGTAATTTTTTAGGTGTTTTTTATTTATTTATTTTTCTTTTTAAAAATTAAGCTATAAGAATTTTATAAGAAATCATCAAAAATTATTAAGCCGGCTTTGTGCAGCTGACTGGCAAGGCTTGCCAGTCAGTTATACATATCCTTGTTAATTTTGACGATCTCAAAAAATTCTTATTGCTTCATTTTTAAAGATATCAAGCTCAAACTTTCAGAAAATGTTTGTTTTAGCATGCTCTTTTGAAATATGGCATTCATCTGAAGCTACTATGATATTTTTTGATCCAATAGGTCATGTGACCAGGTCCTGCAAAGGGCCTATTAAATTGCTCGTAACTTCGATCAGCATTTTTCGTCAAAGTTCCTCCAAACTCTCCACGTTTACTAATTTTGTTGTGCTCTTTAATTTCAAATGTCACGCAATACCTGCCAAGAGCACGAGAGGCCACTGGGGCCGGACTGGATGGGGACTTGGTCATAGATAACGACGGAGTTATAAAAGAGAAGGGACAAACACTTTGCGTGCTTAGAGGCGAGTCCACCTGGTAAAATCCGGTATTTGTTTCCAATATTTACCTTCTGTTAATATTTGTTATCACTTCAATTGACGTCCAGACTTAACTGACTGACAAACTTTGTTGAAAATGAATAACAATTGCAGTGTCAAATCAAATGATCAATGCATTCTAATGGTATAAGAACAACAACTCCTTGTCACAAGATTACACGGGATCTTCAAGATTTACCTCATAACAAAAGCTAGTCAGGTTAGCTAATATTTTTAATGTACATTTTGTTGTGTTTCAAATACCTTAGGGATTAAAGGAGTATTCTGGACATTTCAACTGTATGTCATGTCTAATTATTTGAACAATTCGCCATGCGCAGTTATCTGCACAATTAATCCTAGATTATACTCCAAAGGTATTCGTTGAAAATCAACTCCCATATCCCGGATTAATCTTTCAATTTTTTTCGCCAAACAAAAAGTCATATAATTCATACCAAAAACGTGATGTAAACTAATGGGCCCTTCATCAGGTTGTCGCTATGTACTCGACTAATTTAGAGTCTTGCAACATTCCGATGCGACCACGAAAACAAACCATAAAATTATTACTTACACTTTTTCTTTTTAGGGAAAAGTTTAGCTTTCAACAAGAACAAAACTGAGCTGGAGTTTTTTTAGTGGATAATGAATTTTATTCGCAACGAAAAGATTTTGGATGCTTTGTACAACTGCTTTATTCTAGGATTATCGCTACACTGCACTCTGACAACGTTCCATCAGCAAACCATGTAATAGAGGACAATCACTGTGTCTACACTGACAAACAGATTACAAGATCAGCAACAAAACAAGAAAGAGCAGATCAATAATATCTAGTTCTCATTGGCATTTTGTCATACCTTATCTTTGGGTTACAACCTTAACGTCTTGAGGGAGATTTAGTTTGAAAAAGAGACGTATTAAAAATACAGAGGAAAAAAATCTGACAGGACAAGCAATATATTTCTTTGTTTTGAAGTGAGTTGCATTGTCAACTCTTGTCTTGTAGATTTTGGAAGGTTTTATCATTACAAGCCAGTAACTTTTATTACGAACAAGTTACTGTTCAATAATATTACTTGATTTCAGTTAGTTGACTGTCTTCAGTATCTATAAACAAAAGAGATCAGTCCCAACGAACTGTCAAAAACGTTTCTGTCCAGTAGTTGTGTTGGATTTGAACCTGTTCACTGAGAACTAAAAGCAAGCTACAGTATGAATCGCTTGGAAAGTGCCTCGTTCATTTTCGTGTTTGTCCTCTGCTCTATGATCGGAACAACTGTGATCAGTTTTATGTTATGCGTGATCTTCCCTTTAGAGCGAATACGTGATTTTTGTCTTCGATGTGTTTGTAAAGAAAAATGGAGGCTTGTATTTCAGACAAGACGAAGAATGGTTCAAGTTGAGCCGGAAAATGAGCAAGAGTTTAGAAATGGGAATACATATTTTAGAAATGATGATTCTATTGCTGAGGTGATATAAGTGTCTGGCAGAATGACGTCTTTGATCCCAGTTTAAAAGACAGGTTTCACCATTAGCATTCGTTATCAGTAAGTTATTGTACAACTGAATACCAAAAAAACTAGCTTATTGTTTATGAATAAAACAGGTTCTGGTAAAACGAGGGAACATTGTGGCGTGACTTTTGTTGCCTTGTTTTGTCGTGTCCAGGACACAAATGTTTCTGAGAAATGTCAGAAACATTTTTTGTGTCCACACCGGAGCGCAACAATGTTGCCGTGTTTTGTCACGATGAGCAACATCAGAGGACACAATGTTGCCGTGTTTTGCCATGATGAGAAACATCAGAGGACACAGGGTTGCCGTGTTTTGTCATGATGAGAAACATCAGAGGACACAATGTTGCCGTGTTTTACCACGATGAGCAACATCAGAGGACACAATGTTGCCAACAATTCAAGTTTATTAATAAAACCATATTGGACAAAGTAACACTACAAGTATAATTTTCAGCGTGAAATAAAGGAAAGTTGTATGGCAAAAGAAACGAACGTGGGTTTAAGTCCCACCGATGTCTGTGATTTTTTCACCCGGGCTTTTCTAGGACGATACACCGTAGGTTATCGTCCTAGAATCGTTTCGTTGCTCATTCTTTCCTAAATACTTCAACTTTCCGGGATCCTTTTATACAGGTTTATTCTTTAAAAAAATATCAATTTCATAAATAGTTGCCCGAAGTTAGTTAAAACTTTGGAAACGACTTATTAGTCACAGCCTTATCTGATATTACCTTTTAACTTAGAAACTGAAAAAGTGCGTACTTCCATATTATATTGCCTCATGCACGCTCAGGTACGCGAGCAGCACAAAGAATCGACGAAAACGAATGCGCGTGCGTAATCAATATGTAACTTGCTTGATGATGTAATTGCAGTGTCCTTCGCAGACAATTGTTTATACACACCAAGCGATCAATTCGTCTCAAAATCTGTTATAATTTAAAACACTACACATGCGTACTTCATGTATACTTTGTTTTATGATGCCATTGGAGTGTCCTTTAAAGTCAATAGTGTACACACCAAGCGATTAAGGTGACTGGCTACTATTGGACAAAGTCTTAAAAAACTTTTAAACAGCAATTTTTCAAAGCAAAATTTAATGCTGAGTCCAAATTTGAAAAGAAAAATGGGGTGTCCCGTACTCGTTTTTGAGATATTCAAGCCTGAATATACCGTACTCGGAGATTTTTGAAGGAAAACTAACGAAAATGTAACTAAATTTTTTTTTTTATTTAACAGTATTGAAAAAATATAAGGCTTTGCGAATAATTTTTGTACAAGAACTGAATTTGTAAATCATATTTTAAAAACAAATCACAGTAAATAATAAGAATTTTCTAGAAAATCCGCCGAAAAAATAAGGTTTTGTTCGTATAAGTACTGATTTTTGTTGACAAAAACGAACGCAAAAATGTAAACATAACGGTTTTTTGTGAGTCAAAGTCTGTTTTGTTTGTTTTTTGTTTTATTTTGTTTGTTTGTTTGTTTGTTTTTTAAGTTTCTGTAAAGCTTGATTTGAACTTGATGTATCTGAAAATTGAAGAAATATATATAGTCCCGTGCAAAATTTGAGGGTTTTGCCCTCTTGAAGTTCAAAACGCCAATAGTCCCATATATAAATTTCGAAAGTCGTCATGGAAACTCAGCGGTATTCGTGCGCGCGACCCCGTTGGCTCAAATCGAACGTTTAATAGTAGACAGTCACCTTAAGTCCTCTCACCAAACCGTTAACCTAACACCCTCTCATTGTCTGTCTTTGAGCAACAGATAATCACTCTCTTTTCCTTGTGTTGGTATTGCAAGGAAAATAAAACAAACAAGCGATTAACAACAAAACATAGATCAAAAAAAAGATAAACTCAAAATTTACCTTCATTATTTAACAAGAGAATATGGCTTCATTTATTGAATAAGAAAGGTATGTTACTAACACCAGAACTTAATCTGTTTTAGATATCATTATAGCAACAAATAAAACTACATAACCGAAAACTGCAGGAGTTTATTATTTTTTAGTTTTTGTAACTCTTATTTCAATATGTTAACATTGCCGAAGTCATTTCATTTTAATAACTGGAAATATTGGAATACAACGTAGTTAACTGAATAATTCTGTTTTCATAAAGCCAAACCCATGACTAATTCATATCACCTTGTTTTTTTTTAGAAGTTCATTAGCAAAAGTGACAGTTTTTAAATCAATTAACCTCAATATCGCCAGCGTCTGAAATTGAGTGAAAAAGGTTTATGTCTCATTAGACACTTTTGGGCCATAATGAAATCCTTTGTTTGGTTACTTTGGCTACAAAGTCAACACGCTGTGAAATATAAAAGCTTTAATGTCAAAAAAGGCTTACCATTATTACACATTAAAACTGAAAACCAGAAAGTTACGTTTCGGCGCTGCTTGGACTACTGAAGAAAAATCTGCAACATTCGATTTTTCACGTAAAAAAGGACAAATCTGGATGATCTGAAATCCATTTTGTTCAATCCTTTTTGTTTGTGTGATTTTCATCTCGCACCTGCCAGTATTACGATAACCGATCACTGAGGAATTAATCATTCTTGGTCGTGGTTTCATTTGACGAACGCAGTGGATATTATCTCCCGTTGAGAACATTGATATTATATCTCTCGACGTTTTGGAAATCTTTTCCTCGTGGAATTGAATGGACAGGATTTCTAACAGATTAACTGTCTTTAAAAGAGTGATTGGAGAGGATTAAAATGATCTAGGATTTTTTCTATTAAACAGGATTCGACAGGATTCTATAAATTTACTTGCGTTGTTGACATCGCAAGCAGAGCATTTTTTGAAAAAGGTGAGTTTAAACACGTTCAGGAAAAAGTTAAGAAGACTGACAAAAGTTGTCGTTCAAAATTCGTTGCTGAAGGTCGCCCTGGTTTCTTTTTTCCCAAAGCATATGGCTTACAAGTACATTCCATTGTATTTCCTTATTGGGATTCTTGGCTTCGTGGCCTTATTTATTTTATGCTGTGTCGCTAATATTCTATGCCCGTATGAGAAAATCCGCCAAGCGTTTGCCTTGTGTTGTGGGTATGATAATCATGAAAGGAAAAAGGTGTTGAAACAGCGACGACAACTGCTGAACAACGACGACGAAGAAGAAGAAGAAGAAGGAGAGGAAGAGACATTCTACCTTAAATACACTAGAACACATCTTATTTAATAGCTTGTGTACAGGAGAAACTACTGCTAATTATACAAAATGTTTGACGTTTCCTGGCCATGGCGGAGAAACTATAGTACTGATCCTGAGAGTCAGTATAAAATACTATTTGGTCAACGAGTATCAACTAAGTGAATATTTTGGTGTTCATTGTTTACAAAATGTATCCTACTGAGAAATCGGTATAACAGTCCATATTATATAAACAGAATTTCTCAGGCGGTTGCCTTAATTATTTGAAAAAAACGCATTTGAAATGCAACATCAAGAAAACCAAACCAACAACCATAAAAGAAAGCCACATCGCAGTTATCTTATTACGATCCAGACTTTGTCTTTTACCGAAGACCTTTTAAGACTTCAATTCTTTGACTTGTAAGTAACCGCAAACTGAACGTGGATATAACCCCCCCCTCTTCCCGGGAAAATACAGGGATTAATATTTATGAAGACCTTAACCAATCAATATGAACGTCAGAGAATAAAAATAAAGGCAAATACTGGAGATGAAATATCTGTGTTCATTTAAAATGAACTAAGAAAGCTTAGAAGAAGCCAAGAAGTTTAATTTAGAAAATACTTTTATGTAATGCATGCATTTTGTTATTACGCTCACGCATTTTGTCTCATGGATAGTAAAAGCACTTGCACAGCCCACCTTGAGACTGAGGGAAGTCGTAAATGCCATCGGAGGGTTAATGCAGAATGAAAAATTCGAAATCGCCCAAATTGTGTCAGAATATAGGCCTTAGTGACTTATAACTGTTGTGTAAGTTTTACAAAGTACACACCGAGATGGATTTATTAAACATTTTACTTAAAGTGGAAATATTTTATCGATTTTTGCATTATATTTTCAACAATTTTTCTAGCTATAAATAATTGCATGTTTAATATGTAATTCGTCAAAAAAAAAACTTCACTAATTAACTAAATAAAACTAAAATAAACTAAAAACAGTATTTTCATAAAAACCAAAAAAACACAGAGCGTAGCAAGGAGAGGGGCCTGGAGGAGGGTCAGTGCTCCTCCAGTTTTTGCCCAAAAACGTAAAGCACGCATATAAAATGTTACCATAGTGTAGGAAGTAATTCATTCACGCACATCAAAAGAAGAAAAAAGCTGAAAATGGCATTTCCGAGCCTCTAGGGACCATTCATTTTTTATGGGGTGGGGGGCTGGTGGAAATAAGGGGGGCCACCCAAAATAATACAGCCCAAAACAATGGGCCACCCAAAATAATACAGTGTCATCCAAAAAAAATACATAGTATTGGGGATGGGCCACCTGGAAAAATACATACTTGAGGGGCTGGGCCATCAAAAAAATATAAAGTGTTTTTCAAATTTCCCCCCACCCCATAAAAAATTAATGGTCCCCTACATTTTACAATTCAATGTAATTACACACTTTAAAGCAACAAAACAGTTTTGTTTAAGAAAACCCTATGAAAATTAAACTATTTCTCTTCCTATATGACAACGATTTACCAAGATAAACCAGGGAATTTCCCTGCTTCGGGATAACTGCATTTAGTATAAACCTACTAACGGTCTATCACCAATCCTGCATTCTGATTGGCTACTCTACTAGAGGTCTAATTTGTG
>JANTNT010001906.1:0-13839 GCA_024752375.1 Entacmaea quadricolor | reverse complement strand
TTTCTTTCTTTCTTTCTTTCTTTCTTTCTTTCTTTCTTTCTTTCTTTCTTTCTTTCTTTCTTTCTTTCTTTCAAAAGGTATCGATTTTAACTATTTAACGTTACGCTATATTTTACAGCCAGTATCAGAGAAAATCACCAGTCATTTCGCAAGACGACACTCGTTCCATTCACGAACACACTCTGGTCGAAACTATCGCAGAATGTAAAATCCACCATTACCTGCACGCGAGGACATTATCAAGACAAGGCTAATTTCTTTACATTAATTAATCGATACTTCTCTAAAATGGAAGTGAAAGCTGTTAGGTAAAGAATGAGAGATATTTACCGTCCTTTACAGCTCGTTTAATATCTCTTGCCTAGAAAACTTCGCACCTTTGGTGTTTTAGCTTAAGTCATTTTAATTAGTAATGAAGGCTCATTTATTGTGACGGGGGGCATGAAGTTTATAAGGGGGCCCTTGAATTTCTTTAAGATATAGAGAGGTCTTCTTATTGATGGCTAATTGAAAATTTTATTACCATGCTGGTGAATTTTTACACTACACACTGGGGGCTTAAAATTTGGCAAGTTCAGAAATGGGGGCTCTGAAAATTTCAAATTCTAAAATTGAAAATCTCCATGCCCCCCCTGCCCCCACCCTTCTCGTATTAAATGAATCTTGCCTAACTTACTGAGATCGGCGTAACTTAGATTTACGGAAGCTAAAACACAAGAAAATACATGCTGACGTCCCGAGTTGCCGGGGTCACAAAAACTACAGGACGTGAAAATCAAAAGAGAAAATCAATATATCAATTATACGTGACACGTTGACTTGAAATGTTTCGCCTTGTATGATTGGAGGAATCCGTGCCGTGTTTTTTCACAGTCATACGAAATCTGCTCTATCGGTAGACAACTCTAGTTTCTCGGTCGTGCAAGAGTGTATCTCGGTGTAGGGCGTAGGACCCCTAACATCACTCAACCCATCCTTTGTGAAATTCTAAATACCGGAAACGGCATTTCAAAGAACTTGAACTTTGACGTCTTAAACTCACTTTTATGAGGCCATCTACAGAAACAGAAAGCTTCGATGAAGAAATAAAAAGCAACGCGAGGATTTATCAGACCGCTTCGCGTTGTGCTTCTCAATACCTCGCTCGAGTTCTGATAAATACAGCTCGCGGATGAAATTTTTTGGTGTAGAATTATATATACATACATATATACATTCTCAAAAACGTTGTCCACCTCAGAAATACGTATACACATATATCTGTCACGTGACAGTATTTTATATCCATAAATTGCTCTCTGGACTAAATTCATTATATGACTTTTTATATCCAGCTGATCTCGTACTCTCATTTCCGGTTTTATTAGCCAATCAGAAGCGTTTTTGTAGCATTGCCAAAAGTTCTATATCTATTTCCAAATAGTCGTCGTTTCTTCAAAAAAATTGCAATAAATTCACTTTTACACACGTATTTACCAGGCTGATGAATAGAATTAGTTTACATTCTGTTTTAAATGGCTTTTTCGAGAAATGCTGGAAAACTTGAATGAGTATTTGGAACTGTTGATTTTGACAAACAATGCTTTGCGAGCTTGGAGACGAGATCAGTTTGATACTGTGCTGTGTGCTAATTTATATCACGCGTTTCAACCAATCAGATCGTGCGATATATCGTAGTCATTTTATGATTCCCTTATATGCGAACCGAGGAACCGTGCTCTAAGAAGTATTTTAGGAATGTTTATATCGTTCTTTGACCGATCGGGAAATTCTCCCAAATCTTGTGGTTAGGGAACCCTTTCTGATTGGTCAAAATATATTTCTAAAATATTTTTTTAGTGGCAACGGTTCTTCGGGCCGGTTGCACACTAAAATTTCCTGGGTCCCATTGATCTTGATGGCCCCCGCCACAGGAAGCCCAAAGAGAGAATCTAGAGATGCATACAGAAGGAGTGTTATGTAGACATAGGTCGTTTAATTTCTACGAATAATAGAATAACACCGTATTATTAGCTTTCATACGCCAGAAAATATACCGTCAGAAAAAAAACGGTTTTAGTTGCATTGTTCCTGAAGCAAAGGTTGCATTGACAAATCATGTTTTAATAGCTAGTCGAGGAGCTCAATAATACACTAGTTAAGTGAAACTCCCGGACCCCCTGGGCATAGGCGGGGTTACCGGGGACTTTCACTACATCACTACCCCGATAGGCGGGGAATGCACTTGAATTCAACTTTTTTTTGGTCAGAAGTAATTTATTTTTAGCCCTTTAGCTACTTGGAGATGTTAGGAGGGGACAACAGGTTGGGGGGATTCACTATTCATTTCTGCCCCGGTTACCGGGGATTTCACCACCTCTAATTTGGATAAAAAGTGAATCCCCTGCATATGCCCCAGGGGGGGCGACCGGGGGCTTCACTTGATTGATATTGTAAATAATGCACAACCCGACAAGTTAATTACTTTATATTATTGTAATTGTTAATCTGTTTCATAGTAATCAGATGAATATAATAAATTATTTGTATTTTTTTTTTCTGTCTCGGCATGTTTTGTTTTGATTGTTTCTTCTTTTTTTTTTTTTCGTAAGTATTAGATAGAATATATTTTCTTTACTGCGATTCTCAATATTCTGCGAACTCGGTAGTTGCAAGTTGCCCGTTGGAATTTGGTTTTCACTGCCGCCGATCAAAAATATAAAAGGTACCGACTAATTATTCTTGATTGACGGCAGCGAAAAACCAATTTCACAGCAAGTCGTTGAAGTGTCCGAGAATCGCTGTAAGCGCCTCCCCTGATCGAGTAACGACAATGCGGCACTTCAAGGCGGCGCTTAATCGAAAGACTCAGAAATTTACAGTGAATGACATACGAAACATTTATTTTGTTATTTCAAAACAAACAAACCGCCCATAAACTCGGAAAGTTTTGAAAAAGGCGTTAGAATCTTAGCTTTCGGCACTTAAGAAAATAGCCTTAGGTGTAATGAAAATTGAACTGGTCAAAGATTCCTAACATGTCCTAATGAAATCCATCCGCAAACATTTTTCTTGGGAAAAACAACATTAACCAGACAGACAGTCAATGGCATAGTAATGCCATGTTTGACAGCTTCTTCTGGGTTTCAGTTTTTTTGAATATTTTCAAGTCAATATGGCGTGATACCATCATCTAAGTTTTTTGGCCTGTATAATTTTGCTGATACCGAATATACTACCGGTCAAAATTTTCAAATAATCAAAATGATTGCCCCAAATTATAACCGCGCAACCTCGAACACCTCAGAGGATGACCCTATTGTCCTACCAACCAATCAGCGTCATGCACTGTATCACGTGACCTGGTTAACCGCTTGAAGTAACGGTAGTAGTTGCTTCACTCGTGCTGTTTGCTGTCAAACTATTCACCTTGTAGTCTTTCCTCTTTCTTATTCTTCTGTTCTGTACTCTTTTAGCTTAGGGTTCTTCACTGTTACCTTTTCTTCCTTCTTATGCTAGAAAGTAAACATGAAAATAAGAACTAAAAGTGTTTGTGTGAGACGAACGCGGAGCTCTTTTAGAGCCCGACCACTTCTCTCTTTACCTGAAGAAGTCATTCTACTTATTCTCAAGTTTTTACCTGCAAAAGATCTTATGAACTTAAGATTGGTAAGTGGTGGATACTATGATTTAATTTGAATTAAAATAAGTCAAAATATATTATAAATAAATTTATATTTCACAGTTTGATGTGATGGAACTTGAATTCCCGCATCGTTGACCGTTGATAAAGAACCGTTGATCAAGCTTCGTGTTACTGTAGCTTGCTGAACCTTCGGATTCTAACCCCATTTTTTACCAACAGGTATGCTTAAGCTTCAAATCCCTCATAGATTCGTCTTCTTCCCTATGGTTGACAGTCTCCTTCCCTGGTATTTGGCCTTCTACAAGAAATCTTGCTGTTTTGGAAAGGTTCGTTGAGACGCGCTCCGAAAGTCCCGCGCGTCACTTTGCGGTTTCCTGTGATCAACTGATTTTTTTAACGGTAAACTCATTCTCTTACATCCAGGGCTGCAAATATTGGTAATATTGAAGCATTAATCAAGATTGGACTTGCTCATTTATACAATGAAGGAAGTAAGTGATTTTCTTTTAAAAACCATCGAAAAGAACGTGTTGATTGTAGATCATAGCAAGTGATCATATCCTTACGGATTTTGTTGCGCGGTTTTTAAATTTTGTTTACGTTTGTACGCAAGGGCCCGGTCGTGTCACACAGTTCAAACACAAAGCCTCTGCTAACTTGAATAACAGGCAGAGTTGTTTTATCATCTGAAAATTTTTATTTTTGATCGTTATTTTTAAAATGAAAGGTTGCGTGACACTGAAGCCTTGGCGTGCGTACGTTACATAAACTAGATGCACGTGAAAATTCGATAATTTTGACACATTAGAATACAATGTCTATTACAAAAATAAAATCCAAAAAAATTAATTAACGGTTTATTTCGCTGGAGTATATAACGAACAGTACACTTTAAAAGTCTGTCCAAATAAACAGTCTACTCATGACAAAATAAATATAATGGTCATAAATGACCGTTAAAAAGTCCAATTGTTCCCTTTAATTAAATCACTGTATTTTTTGAATTTTTAAACATGTTTGAAAAGGAACTATTCTTCTGTTCACTTTTGTTTATATTGGCTGAAAAAATGCCCTTGGTAAATAAAAAAGAATTAAACTCCTTTGTCACTTTTTCATGAGTTTAATTTTTTTTGCCAGTAACTGAAGACAAACAAAATAGCACCAATAATGCCCAAGAGAATGGTAAACTTGCTGCTGGTCTTTTCTGTAAAGCTGAAAGGTCCTTGGTTAACAGTAACCCCTTCACTTGGTTTTTTGTTCGGCCTCCGTGGGCCCCTAGTGGCATCTGCTGTAAGGCATGCGTCTTCAAGAATATGGTGGAATATTGTTCAATTTCTATGGTAAGAAGCTGAATTATGTTATATAAATCACAAAAGAAAACTAGTGATTAATCTAGTTTGAGCTGCGTCGGTGTATAATACATAGAAATGATGGATGGGTTGTAGGTAATTTGAAACACAGTGAATAAAAAAGAGTTTACTTAACTGACGTTTCGGACATTAGTCCTTCGTCGGAGTAAAAAAAAAGCAAAAAAAAAGGTGTTATAAATCACAGGCTTTTTAGCATGGAAATATTGTGACTAAATAGGCTCCACTTTAGAGGTATCCCCAGCCACTGGTTTTTATAGGACCTCTTGCATATGTAATCAAGCTGAAATTTAGACATGTTGACTTTATGGAGAGGGAAAAACCTTGAAACACAAAAGAGAACCAAAGAACTCTATTTATGTGTGTCCCAAGCTCTAGAATGGAACCTGGACAGCAGCAGTGAAAGGCAATCAGCTAGCAGCACAAATCAATTTTCATTTATCTGTCTGGTTATGATTAAAATGAGGACAAAGAAAATAAGTACCATGACAGTGTCTTGATACAGTGTTCAAACACTTGGCTTCACCTTGTTTTTTTCAACCCACCTCTCAGTGTTCAAACCAGTAATCAAACACTCTTTCTCATGTTTAACATATTACTTAAAATACTTGAAGATAATTCTATGGACTTTTCTAATATCTTGACATTTTTTTTGACAGCCAAATGATTGTCGAAACAAATCTCTCTTATATTGTGTTGGAAAAATTATGAGTCTACACCAGGTTTGTATTTAGATTGCCACACATGTGTGGTTCAATGTTTTGAACCCTGAAACAACCACAAGGCTGAACTACAGTCATTTGTAACTAACCGACTACATGCAGTGCCAAAACATGAACTAATGTTACAACAATTGTTTGCTATTGTTTAGCAAATACATAAATTTTCACTCTTTGTTGAGTAAAGTTTCATTCATGCATACTATTCATCATGGAAGGAGGAAGGATAAATTTTTAGCTCCCTGCTTATTTCTTTGTATGAAAGAATTTGAGCCATTTCAATTGCACAATATTTAAGTGATACCAGGCAGCATACTACTGGTTTATAAAGTCTCCTGATTTTGCTTCTTTTCGTCGTTACCTGTCTCCTTCGCGCCCTAGGTGGCACATAAGGCTTTAGCAGTTTCTCTCCATTTCTTCCTGTCCGCAGCATCCACCCTCGCCTCATCCCATGATCTCCATCCAGCCTCAACTCTTTCTTTCTCATCTGTCCGGTGCCATGTTGTTTTGGCCTACCTCTCTTCCTTTTTCCTTCTGGTGCCCAGGTCATAGCCACATTCATGAGATTGTGTCTGTCTTGTTGTAAGATATGTCCAATCATCTTCCACCTCCTCTTCTTCATTTCAATGCTTAGCGGCCTGCAGTTTGCCTACTTCAGGAGTTCCTCTGTGGATACATGTTCTTCCTAAGGTACTTTCATTATTCTCCGAAGACATTTGTTGTTAAAAACGTCTATCATCTTACTATCTCCTTGATTCATTTTCCACGTTTCCATGTAAAGATGGTGGAGGCATGAAAGACATGGAGAACCGTTTGTCGAAAGCAAGAGGGGCATTTATAAGACTGAAAAAGATCTGGGGATCAGGCAATATATCAAGGAAAACTAAACTCAGGCTCTATAATACACTGGTTGTGCCAGTCCTTTTCATCATTGTATACTGTAAAATGGTAAATTCATTGTCCACTCAGTGTTTTGATAACTTTTCCCAAAGAAGCATGAAACATGTATTTGCTAGCCAATCGCAAACGTTTGTCACGACATTAGTTTGTGTCGCATGTAGTTGGTTAGTTGCAAACAACCGTAAGGCCCTAACATAACAAGGACACATAGTGTTGGTAACATCACTTATTGCTTTACATTTTGCTTCATGCAAAACATTTTGCAGAAAAACTTTGCATATGATACAAAAAATGTTTCTGAGAAATTTCAGAAACATTTGCTGTGTCCATATATTACGTAGAACTGTCATTGCAGTGTTTTTCCATGATGATCAACATTGGAGGACACAATGTTGCCGAGACACAGTATTTTTGCCAACCTCAGTCAGGGCATGGCTAACTAAAGATTAAACAGCTTATATATAGATTTATATATAGGGTACAAATGTTATTAAATGCTATTAAATGTTGTATGGTTTTAAAAGGATGCAAAGAAGAAAGAAGAAAGCATAGAATGGTTAGAAAAAGCAAAAAGGCTTGGATCATCTCATGCTGCATTTGAAATCTGGAAATTGAGAGCTGCAGAAAGATTCTTAGAACCATCCTCATTGCTACAAAGTGTTCGAGAATTACGAGATATTGCAAGTACTGGTAACATAGAGGCACAGCTAACTCTAGCTATGCAGTATGCAGCTGGAAATCTAGGAGGAACAACAAAAGAACAAGTTTCAGAATTTTTAACCCAGGTAACTATAAGTATCTGCTAAAATGAAAGGTCATTCTGCAAGCTAGCTATAGTCAGAGGTAAATTTGTGATTGAGGGAAGATAAAAAAGCATTTTTTATTTGGTGGCATTGTAAATTAATAATATTTCACTTTAAAAAATTCTTCACTTCTACAGTTTGTTTCAAGGTCAAAACCCATGAATGTGCACAAGCTGTTTTCTTTCCAAACTGAACTAAATAGTACAATGAGGTAATGGATCAATTATTGATATTTTCTAATAACACTCTGACAACAATATGTATATATAAAAAATAAGCCATTTTTAAGATACACTCCAGGTGAACAATAGTTTCAATTATTTAACACAAAGCCTCAACTTAAAGCTATTGTTTGCAGGAATAGGAACCTTTTTTCATCAATTTATCAGAGAAAGTACCATACTAATAACAAGTCTCTTTTTTAAGGTGTATCTTAGTAGACTGGCTAGTTGAGGTAGCTGTAATGAAGGTAAATAAAGTGACAATTTAAGTTTCACCTGGTAGAAAACGAAACTTTTGTGGCACTGGGGCTGTTTATTAATAAAATATTTTTGTCATATTTGTAGGATTTCTCAAGTCAAATTGTCCATATTGCTGTCAACTGTGTTGATCAGTTTATAATGAGAAGAAAAGTTCAGAGATCAGAACTACAGTTACTGGGTATTACTTGTATTCTGATTGCAGCGAGGTAAATTAAGTTCACACACTTATTGTAATTGATGCTATTGCTTTTCTTCTTCATACAAAATCTTTTCTGTCATCCAATGTGACTGTCTTATTTCCATTGTAACAGTGAATTTAATATTCTCATATTTGACCCTTTTAATTATTTCAGATTCCAAGGGAAGGATATAGTTACAATAAGAGAAGCTGCCTGGCTTACTGACAATACTTATAAATATGAAGAAGTTGTAAGGTAGGAGCTGAATTGCATGTGCATCAGAATGCCTGTAGTTTTTCAAAGTTTTCCACTGCAAGACAGATAGTTACAGGGTTCTCTGTGCAGAAGTAGACAACTAAAGAAGTGAAGTAGGTGGCATTTAGGGAAAATGGGATGTAACAGACAAATATTTTGGGTAATTATTTGCAAAATAACCAGCAATGAGCTAAGCTACAAATTGCAAAATTTGCCAGCTACCAGCTTCAATTTGAGAACCCTGTAGCTAATTAGCTCATGGAGGTCTTAAATGTATATTGATAAAATGAAAGCTTGGGTTTATTTATCTCTTTAATGATTTGCACTTACAGGGCTTGGTGCAAAAGCAATATAAAAACTAAGTTCCCTAAGAGGCTTACACACAGTGCACTCATTTGCATGCCACTACATGCTACAAGTTTCATAAATGAACCACTTTAATTCAGTCAAAGATTATTGATCACCACCACTGATTGTTATAATCACTTTGATATCCATAGAATGATGGGAGAGGTGATGTCTTGTGTTCGAGGACAAGTTAGGGTAAGTGTAAATCAATTTAGATTCCATTATAATAGTATTTATGCACTTAGGTAAGCACACTTTTACATATTCGTTAGGAACCCTTTCAAATAAAAATGCAAGATTGGACTTGCCTCTTGTTTGAATGCAAACTTGCAGCAGCTTGCATCATCTTTCGATGCATGAATGCAGGATACCACTTAAGTTTGATTGATTTTTATTTTTTTGAAAGTGGCTTTATTAATGTAAACTGTCAACCAGATTGAGTTGAAATATTTCAGATTAGTTGTTAATCTTAGTTGACAATTTAGTATCACAAAATTAGGTAATATGTTTCAAAGAATGCATTCTCTTTGTACCATCTTATTTCAGCATCCACACATAATTATTTGTCTGAGTGTTTCCTGTTCAATAATTGCTCTGTTTCAGGTTCTCACAACTCCAGACTTCATAAAACTCTATAGTAGCCTTGCAGCTGTAAGTATGGTAAATTATGATAGTATTTACACACACACACTAGTCAAAGTAAACCCCCTATCAAGGAGAGGGTTGGGATAAGTGGGGCATTTGAAAAATGGCTGGTACAAATGTTGGTAAAAACCCCCAGTAGTGCAAGAATGAAACCAAATCCCCCAGTTATCTTCCCAGCCATATCCAGACCTAAACCCCACACCATTGCCCCCACACCAGTCACATCTTCCATTCATTCCCAACTAGACCATCATTGTGTCACTTGTGATCCTATGCCTCACACTCAGCCACCCTGTCCTGGGTTGGGGGGGAACAGGGGTTTACCTTGACTACTGCGTTAGATATACATTTTTATAACAAAAATAAAATTTCCAAAAAAGAATACTTGTTTTATAATTATTTATTTACTGATTTTTCTTTTCAGGTTGACAGAACAACAGAATGTTTAGCATCATACATAGCAGATTTAACTATACTACACACTGAATTTGGAAGGTACAAATAATATCCCAAGTGGAAGCCTTATTTTTGTCACATCCTGTTTGTCTTGTTTTAATATCTTTCATTTTTTATTTTTTTAGATATTCTCCTTCAACTATTGCTGCTTCTTGCCTACTTCTTGCTAGAGCTATTCAGAGAATAGGTTAGATTCTTAAAGTTCTATTATACAAGTGTGTAAAAAGTGTTACCTTTGCAGAACCCAAAAAATACTTGCAGGTCACCTTTTCTTTTTCAGTCTTGTCCATTTTATAAATCAAAGTCAAAATTGTAACAAAAATTTTAAAAACGTGCTAAAACTGATTAGGGTTGGTAGGAAAATTTGATTATGCAACGAGGGTCCTGAAGGGGTAAAATGGGAACTGAGATTTACCTTTTTGAAGGGCTGGGAAATGGGATTGAGATTTGAGCAAACTGGGATTTGGGTAAAATTTTAGCTGGGAAAATTGGATTAGGACCCCCCTTCAGGGCCCTCTACAACCAGGACAATATTTGATAAGCTAGACAAATTGGTTCACACCTTTACCAAAGCTGTACTTTTGTTATTAACAGATTTACCATGGCCAATACATATGCCGCAGATGTGTGGTCTTAAGATGACAGATTTATTAGAAACCACATTCTTCTTACACCAGAAATGGTATGTTCTGCGTTTGTATGACCGTTAGCTCCTCCAAACACTCATCAATCCAATCCATTTTGTTTTTCAAATTATTTTCACGGTCTACCTGTGGCTTTTGCCACAGGAAACCCATAGATGTAGCAAAAATGAAACGAAAAGTGCGATGACCGAAGAGGAGTAAACTAGGTTTAAAGAATGACACTCCCAACCAACATATTTAGCCCAAGTTTAGGATCAATTGATGGTATTTAAGGTTACAGTTGAGAGTGGTTGTCTTGGGTATGGTTGCTATGGTAACGATCAAGATACGATCTATGTTCTTCAGTTAGCAATAGTTATATTTCCGTGTTGATTTTCTCTTATAGTTTACTAGATGATTCTCCAATTGACCATAGAAATGTCAAACTAAAGGCAATCAAGGAAAAGTAAGTTTCTTTAATAAGATTATTACTTTTCGACCACAAAAAGGGTCATCTCCAGGGCAGGTGCCGGGAATGCACCGGACATCCCATACCCCTCGCTTACTCTTACGTCTTTTTATACCCCTGCCCGGATGACTTAGTTGAGCGCTGATCTGTTGTCCCTAATAATACAGGTTAAGGAAGGGATGGGAGACAGGACCTACAGTTTAAAGTCCTTATCCGAGAAGAGTTGAAGGCCAAACCATTTGCAGTTGTAATTACAAAGGTCGCACTTTCTCTTCAGTTATTTTAAGACCCTGAGTGTTGGTCTGGCCGGGATTCGAACCCGACCTACCGCACAACAGATCGGCACTTTACCAACTGAGCTAACCGCTATATAGATATCTCTTCATTTGGGACACCCCCTTGACAAATTCCTGCATCCAGCGTGCATCTTCTGATCAAACCGACACAAGTTCTTTTGAATTGACAGTGTTTCCGAAGGTATAGATTTTTAAAAAAATTTTTTTTGATTTCATGATATTTTCTTAAGGTACTCTGATGAACGTTTTTTCAAAGTCAGTGAATTAAAGGTGAGCTAACTTTTTGTCCATGTATGAAATCTCAAAACTTTTTTTACATGCGTTATATATTAGATACGCAAAGCATTTTAAAAATTGTGCAAAGGTGGAATTGTTTAAAGTAGCACTTTTCTATTTCCGATGTTATTTTTCGCAAAACACACAAGTTTGCGTGCGCATCCAAACTTGACGGAACTTTCGAAAATGAAAAAAAAAAAATGAAAAGATTATGCCACCACTTTTTCCCCTTCAGTTGAATTTTTCCAGGAATTACTTAATTTTCTCATCTCCGCTGTTTTGATTTCGTGGCCCGTCAAGTTTTACATATTTGGATGCTTGCGCAATTTAAGAGAATTTGAAGGCCGTTTACACGGTGATTCTGTCGAGCGACATGAGCGGCGATAAATTTGCAAACCCAAATCGCGCGTGTTAACAGTCGGCGATTTTATAGCGATATTCTTCAAAAAGTGACATTTTTTCAATTTTTTAACTTAGACACCATTAAAGTAAATATGTGGCTTCAAAATTTACCTCGTAACAATGACTTTTTCTCTCAAGGAGGGTAGGGACGGTAGCGTTTTTGTTACTTATTAATCAAAAACCGTCACAAAATTGCACTAAATTTCGAGCATCTTCGAATCAATGGCGACAGGCCTGCGACTTTGTCTCCCGTTTACACGTGCAATTTGAGTTTCCAAATTTATCGCCACAAAAAACGTCGCTCGTGTAATTAACGGGCCTTAAGACAATCACACAATTAAACAGTACTTCCTTGTTTTCTGTCAAGATCCCAAACAGAGAAGAACTCAGAACTCTTCTCGTACAACTAAGTCTTCGCCTGGAACGAAACAAACCAAAACAGCAAGCTTCGAATAACTGTTCGACAATGCCTGTCAATCAAGACAGTCTGTTAGACACTAGTTTAGTGAGCTGTCTGTCTGAAAGCGGTTACGATGGCGACATGGAAGACGAGGGAGACCTGGTACTAGATGACGTCATGGAAGATGACGATAGTTTGTTTGACGAGTGTCTGAACGAAGAAGGCATGTTAAACAGACAGCTTGGCGACTCTTCGTTTTTAGCGTCTGAGGAATACGCACGTTCCACATCAACCCCGAGCATCTTAAGACAAAGTCACAATAAAGCATTCTTCGAAGACGACTTAGAACCAATGGAGATACAGCCCGTTGCTATTGATAACGTGATTGATAGTTCAAACGAAGTATTTGTGCCGGTAGCCCGACAACCTCTCAAACCAATTGAAAACAATGTAGAACTGTCTGACCCCCCGAAAAAAATTCTGAATCAAAAATCAACTCAACGACGCAAGGAATGTCCTCTCAGAACACGAAGAACGAGAGAGACCAAAAACTCTCAAATGCTTGCATAAAAATCTTATTAAAAATAACCTGAGTCCCAGAGGTTACCTCGCTTATCCGACGTGTCTTTTTCTCTTGCCTGCACCCACTGATACATCCGACGGGAAAGTTGAGGTAGCTTCTGTCAACAAGGGTTTATAGAAAGTTGATGCAATGTGAATATTGGCAGACTTTATACATGTTAAGGTTTTATTGTAAATACTATATAGATATTATATATTTAATAGAGATAAAAAAATATTTCTGGGTATTATTTATCTCTTATTCGCTCTTTCTGTATCCAAAAGACTATATAACTTTTATAAAATCTGGTAAAAAACACTCCTAACCAATCCAGTTGATTGTAATTATTTCATACTGCCTTTTTGGCCTTAGAATAATAGAACAAAATCACGTGATAAGGGGCCTACATTCGGAGGTTTACGGTATCCTCGTCATGCAAGTCTTGGGTTACAAATTGTTCGTTTATAACCAGAAAAATTCAACATTTTTCTATAAAAGGTATTCTCATTACCTTTATAAACTCCGCTAGAAATACGTTATTAAAAGAATCTGACATTGTTGAAATGTTGTTTTCATGTTGTATGTTGACATGCGCGTCTAAGCTCACTAATACAAGACTGATGCAAGAGGTCCGTGGTTCGAGGTCCGTGGTTCGAGCTCTGCGTGCGGATCTTAGTACGCGAGTTGGGTTTGTTTGATGCGTTCTCTCCTATTCTCTACATTCCCATAACCATAATGCTTTATGCCTTGGGGTAACCAGTAGAAGAAATGTATGCTATTATTTCCAAAATTTGTTTGGTGAGCTCGCAAAACCAGTAATGCTTAAAAATGCATCTGAATTTACCAAAGACAGGATAAAGGAAATTTGAATAAGTTTATAAGTAGTATTTAAAACACGAGCGGGAGTATTTTATCAAGTATAAAAGCCCGAGGCGCAGCCGAGGGTGTTTATACTTGATAAAACACGATCCGCGAGTGTTTTAAATGGCTTAAGACTCTCATGAATAATTCATAAGCTTCTGGTCCAATAGA
>JANTNT010001684.1:0-13841 GCA_024752375.1 Entacmaea quadricolor | reverse complement strand
TTGAACTCGGCATTAAATTTCGCTTCGGAAAATTGCTGTTTAAAAGTTTTTTCATGACTTTGGCCAATAGTAGCCAGCCACCTTAATACTTTTTAACCGAACCACGATCAATTAGTGTGGGTTTTTTTCTCGGTATTAGAGTACAAAACACGGAATTCAACAGATTTATTTGTTCAAAAACAAGTAAGAAAAAACACAACTGAGCATTTTTAAACAGCTTATGCAATAACTATCAGAAGGGGTTCTACACTACGGCTTAAATTTAACTTAAATTAACCCCCTGTACAAAGGCTTAAAGCTGAAAACAAGCGTACAACCGTCCCCCCTTCTGACTTTCAGTCACATCTTTTTAAAATTTTGTGCGAGCGAAGCGAGCAAATTTTTGATATCATTTTGGCCAATAACGCTTTTTTTCTGCGAATAAAGGAAGGCCTTTTTAGTTCTTGAAAAGTGAGAGTTTTTATTGAACGCGAGCGTGGAAAAACTTTGAGTATAGAAGCATATCAGTAAAATGGGATGTTAAAGGTGATGGCCTTCCCCTTGCTTATCAAAAGACGTAACCCTCCTTGAGTCTACAACTTTGACTAATGACTCATATATATATATTTATATTTTACAACCACAACTCCCCCTAAGGGGCTCTTCCGTTGGGTTCGCTCCACACACACTACCACCACATTCAGTATTTACAACATACAACACTCAAACTCACATGTTGATTTTTACGGAGGGAGGAAAACCGGAGAACCCGGAGAAAAACCCTCGTAGCGTAGGAGAGAACAACACATCAAACAAACCTTCTAATGACCCTCCTCACTGAGGCCCCAACCCTCCCCCACAACGTAGACGATTTTGTCTACGTTCCGCCTCATGCCTCATGCATGGATTTGATTTCAAGAATTTGTTTTTTCCTAGCTAGATACAGTATACGTGAGCTCGGACTCAATTTGTGCCACTTAGGAAAAAATAGCCGACGGCATGTCAATGTCCTATTGACTGGCAGATCAAAAATTGTCTGTAAATTTTGAAAAATCTTGTAATTATAAATTTTGCCAATGAGACAATTTAAAAATAAAACACTCGAGATAAAACCACAGGCAACCCAAGCATAGCATATGTGGCTTTTATATCAAAAATATATGGGGATTTTTAATTATACCTTTCCTGTAAAAATCTTTTATATGAAGAATTAAAATTTTACTTTTATCTTAAGTTTGTTGTTGTATATATGTTTACGAAGTTTCAGCCGATTTGGGCTTATTCTAAGCAATTTTTTACTATCCCTCCCCCTCGGCCTAAAACATCGTGCTCCGATCGCGCACCGATGTATTAGGTCGATTTCTAAGTAACACGGAAATTTCCCGAAATATATTCCGAAAATTTCGATTTTGCAAAAAATTCTCTCAGCAGAAGCACCGTCGAGCAAGAGGACTTTGCATTGAGTCGAAAGACAATGGTGAGAGGCAAATAGAGGAAAGATTTTGTGAAACAGCTATTGGTGTTTACTGAGACCTTTGAGCTCAAATCACAGCTTTTCACTGATAACCATTTCCAAAAGTCTGTAGAGAATTCCTTTGAGATGGAAAGCAGATAGGACATAAAAGCTTAAGCTTAGATAAAGCTACGAGGTGTATTGTATTGGATTTGAAGGCAGTAAGCTGTCAAAAAAAAACCAATAGGCGTCTAATCTGAGAAAGATCAAGGACAGCAAATATGGAGATGAATGAATTTGACAATACGTCGTTGACCAAGTGGGTTGTCAAAGATGAAAAGAGCTATGACAGAATGACGAATTTGAAATACAGTACTAAAGATTTTACCAGTGCCCTTCAAAGATGGGCAGAGCATCCAAACAGCGTTGAAACAAAACTGAAAATGATGGTTCGTCAGGGTATTAAACCTATGCTTAGAAGGGATTTGTGGCGACTTTTAAGCGGTGGTGCTGAGAAACTTGAGAACCATCCACTCTGTTATCAAGAAACTATCAGTGATATGGGTGAGATTATTTTCCGGAAACGTAAAAATACTGCTGACATAACATTGCATGACTTAGTATTAGTGGGTTTTTCCTTTTCTGTCCATAATGAAATTCTCTAGATTAAGGGTAACACACGCTAACTCGGACCTAACTTCAAATGAATGTCACTTACAGTATAGACAGGGAGAGGAAAACCCCTGACCCCACCCCTACAATTACAGCGCGACGAGCAAAAGTATGACCACATTTATTGTATTTGCATACTTCTATGCACGAGCTTTTGTACATTAAACTGACACGTCATTTGATGCAAAGTTGTATAGGCATAGCGTAATAGGTAAATTAACACATGGCTTAAGCCTGGTTTCCATATGATCACCAGGATCGCTACGATCGCCAGAAACTTGTTTCGGCGATCGCGGCGATTGCAGCGATCATATGGAAACACAACTTCAACAATCGCAGCAATCGCAGCGATCGTGGCGATCGCGATTGCCGAGATAGAATTTTTTCTATCTCAGCGATCGTAGCGATCGTGGTGATCATATGGAAACAATGCGGTTGCTCGATCGCTGCGATCGCCGAAATGTTTTTGGGTGATCCTGGTGATCATATGGAAACCAGGCTTTACTTGCCTACTTCTTCTTGTGTGATGCAAAGCTGTCTGATTTTACCAAATATGGTGTGTAAAAACTCGTTTGGAACAAAAAAGCCTGCGCACAGAAGTATGCGAATAAATTGAAAGAGGTCACACTTTTGCATGTGGTGCTGTAAGTGATCTTTTTCAGTGAATTGGATTTTTCTCTCCATATATTTTATTCACTCATCAATTCATGTTTACTGTAAGAGAGATATGCATTACCTATAATTATTAAGTATATTATTAATTATTAAGTATATTCATTAATAATAATATTGTATTAGTGTTAGTATATTTTTAAGGGGTATGTAGTACAATGAGAATTAAGTTTCTCTCTAACATAACCCTATTGTTTAATTAATTAATTAACTTAATTTATTACTCAATAAAGTTATATATATACTTGAGTACACTACACTATAGGACTATGAAGATTTATGTGAGCAAATGCGTACTCTGATTGGCTACTCTACTACTAGGCTATCAGCTCATATATTGAGAGTAGAGAGATCAACGAAATGGCTGAACACTTCAGTGAACTTTCAGAAGGCAAATCTTTATTTAAGAGGGTGTGCTATCTGCTCATGTACAACTCCTTGATTTCATGGAATAACTGTTAAATATCTACTTGGAAACACACTCAATGATGTGAAATACCCTAAAGAAAGTTTTTGAACAATTATGCACCCCTGAATTAAAAGTAGAAAGATATAATTTGACCCCACTACTAACTGCAGCCCTTGTAATCTAAGGGATGGGTGTTAGGTTAAGCATGTGTCACTTTAATTTGTTAAGCCAACAAAGTCAACTGCTTGTTGTATATTGCATGGAATATAGCTTTTTTTTAATTCACAAAACACTGCTGACAGTGTTCCTTAAATACAGATACTTATACACAGGGTTCACCTCTATTTTTGTGTAGAATATTCTATATTCCATTAATTATAAGATCCATGGAATTTTAGAGTATTTATGTTGAAACAGTTGTACATTCTTTATTTTAATGTTGGCATTTGTGAATATTTTGATGCTGAAATGAGTCTAACCCTGCATAGTTTATATGCTACTCTTATTAAGGAAATAAGAAAATGGTGTTTTCTATATTTAGTACCCCCTTTTTAAACACTCTTTTTTACTCAATGAACACAATATCTTCAAGAATAGAAGTATCTTTTTTAATTTACCAGACATATGTTTTGATGTAGTCAAGCAATGTCAGTGTAATGAATTACAGAATGTAAAATAGCTGAAATTTATACAAGAAAGAACGTGATGGAATGTTCAAATACAAAGAAAACAACAACTAAATATTAAGAAAAAGCTTTACGTGTGTAAGTTGTTGGTTTGAGGGTTTTCCGACTTAATATGTAAGGCTTCTTTCAGTTTAAGTTGGTAAATAGAAGTTGATGACTTTTGACTACATCAAATTACATGTCTGCTGAATTAAAAGGGATACACAAAGGGCAAATGCTTTAAACAAATGTCAGTAAAGTTAAGTATACTCTTTTTCAACAGTGTTACAAATTTTAACTTTCACTTGTTAAGGTATTTTATTACACACTGATACAGTCTACACTAGTTCACTAGATTCCCATTTATACCGGTATTAATAATAATAATAATAATAGTGGGTGCTTGTATAGCACATTTCACATGTCTCACTGCACTTCACAGTTCATTGTCATCAGTAGAGGACTTTACTGGCTGCATTATAAGGTGCCATTAGCAGTTGCACAGTTTACAGTCATGAGAAGATAATAAGTAGCTAGTATATGTCATGCCTCCAATTGGAATAAGCTGTTGAACAAGGAGACAATCCCCTACTCTTTTATGAACAATTCAACAGTTTCTTTAATGCCCTCTATGATACAGGTTAAGGAAGGGATGGGAAACAGGGCCTACGATTTTAAAGTCATTATCCGAGAAGACTTGAAAGTCAAAGGTCAACTTTATTTATGCAGGGTAGCATGCAGGTTGAAAGTCAAACCATTTGCAGATATTATTACAAAGTCAGCACTTTCTCCTCAGTTATTTTAAGACTCTGAGTGTTGGTCCGGCTGGGATTCAAACCCTGATTTCCTGCACAGCAGACTGGTACTTTACCAACTGAGCTATCTTGGTGGCAATTAAGTACCCATAGGTTTTATAAATACTAGCACAAAACATGAGTACCAACATTATGAGAAATACTAGCTTTTCTATTTTTACATATATTTCTTAAATTTTATTAAATTATATTTTTTCCTTTAGGTATACAAGTCCCAAGCAAGTTACCAGACACAATGTTTACTGGTGATCAAAGTGTTCCTAATTACTATCTTTTAAACCCTTCTGGAGAAAAAACAGTTTTACAAGTATTGTACATACTGACACAGATTCACCCAGACATAAGGTTTTGTCCACTACTTCCACCTATTACAGCCCTATTTCTACATATCATGGAAGAAGAGGATTGCTTTTGTTGTTTATCTGCCATGTTGGAATCAAATGGGTCATTTTTTGATCAGAGTCAAAGTGCAGTAGCAGTAATGGCTAAGACATTTCAAGATTGTTTAAAAGCTTTCATGGTGAGCCAGTACTGTACTAGTTTTACTTTGAAGTTAAACTTCTTTTAATTATATAAATGAGAATTATTGAATCATATCTAAAGTTAAGAAGAACCATGCATCCCAAGGTAATTGTCTGCATGGCTGAAGTGCACCCATTAATTATAATTATACTGGTAATGTAGAAGGGTAATAGTGAACAATCTGCACCGTACGGTAAGCAAGCTTTTTTTTTTCCCCTCGCTAGTTTTCTCTTACGTTTTGAATAACCACAAATATGTGTTTATGAAGCAATCAAGCAACAAACATGTCGGCTGTCGGCTCCTCCCACTAGTACTTCAGATGCAAACGAGTTGTTATAACAACAGTGTAACGTCATGCAAATTAGTGAAAGAAGCCGCTTTTAATGCATCTGTCTTGGTAATTTTCTCACCTTCACATATTGTTTACTGATTACATGCACAAATCAATGAAAATATCAATAAGGCCATCCCCATATTTTCTTTTGTTTCCAGTCGCCCAACCGATCAAAAATAAAAAAAAATAAAATAATTTAAAATAAAATAAAATAATAAAATAATAAAATAATTTAAGTACTAGACAAAAATTTTTAAAAATTGAAAAATAAATTAAACCAGATTATTTGTTCAAAAAGGATAAAATGAATGAAACTCAACAAAAACATGCAAGAACTTATCCCTTTATTTTCACTTCAAGTGGTTTAGTTTAGTTGCAGCCAAACAAAAACCCTAAAATGCAGCCTACAAGATATTTATTTATTTATTTATTTACTTCTTTCCCGATTTCGGTACAGAGTAAACTGGTTTTTCAACCTTGTTGGCGCACTTTTTTATTTTTTATTTTTCTATTTTTTCCGACCGACCGACTGACCCGGGTAAGACACTAGAAGAAATATGTCTTGGACTAAAACTATCTGATTCACAAATCATGTCTGGTCTCGTGTTTAATTAGGCTCATTTCTTCATCAGCCAATCAGAGAGAAGGGTTCCCATGCCTGAAATGAACAACAGATACTTTATCTATATACATTTGTAAAGGCGCTAGGCAATTTTCCTTGCAACTTGTCTTGCAATTTTGTTTTGAGATAAAAATAGTGCATTGCAGTTGCAAGAACAGGGTATGTTACACTAAGCAATGTTTTGTGCAACTTGTCTCGCATTGGCGACGGTAGAGGACTGGGATAAACACAACACATTTATAAAAGTGAATCTTATTGGTTGTTTACACAAATCATTGCGAGACAAGTTGCAAGAGGGGTGTTACACTAGGCAATGTCTCGCAATTTTGTTGCGAAAATAATGAGACTACATTTTGCTGATAAGTCAGTCAGTCAGTCTTTATTAACAACAAATAAGCAGGTGTTTTACGACTCACAATTAGCCAAATTTTAGATGAAATACCCATCTTAGAGTGTTTTTCTCTGGACAGTAAGGTACGTAATGGTAAGGTGATGGTAAGGTAACGGTAAGTGGTCGGTAAGGTAACGGTAAATGGTCAGCGAACAGAGTTGCCGACCACTTATTGTACGGTGCAGATTGTTCACTATTACCAAAACAAGGTTATTTTAGACTTTGAGACCTGCATTTGCATAATTATAAAAAAAATATTACAGTTTAGGTGGATATATATCACTTGATTTTGTAACATGTATGTAGTTTTTTGTATGGTAAGTGATTAATTTCAAATCCAAAGCGATGTACAAAAGCAGACCTCATGGACTAAAGAGTCAGGCTTCATCAGAAATGATCATCAGATCCAGAATATAACTATGTACAGAAGGTTTTATTTATAATAATAATTGATTTCTATGGGAAATTAATCTATAATAGAATTTTGTTCCTCTAGATCTGTTAATAACAGTACATTCTTTTTCTTTAGAAAAGTACATACATCCAGTTAAAAATGGTTGTGTCTGCATCCAGAAAGGCACCAGTCACAAAAGGAACAGTTCTTTTTCCTCACTGGGCTACCTGGCTGTTCAAGTATCTTGATTTTTGGACCTTAGTAAGTGCAATAGGCGACTTGCACTAAGAGGTCACGTGACCCTACATCTCTTAAACCAAGAAGCAGTACCAAAATAAATTCCAAAATGGAAAGACCAGGTTTATATTATTTGGAATTTAAATTCCATTGTTTTCATGAGGCCCTATGAAAACCAGCCTATGCCAGCTGATGGGTTACCTCCAAATAAAAGCATTTTAAGTAATACATGTTGCACAGAGTTTTTCCTTATAATGAGTAAGATTCCGAAATCAATGAACAAAGACAAGACACTCTTTAAAACCAGTATGTTAATTCTCTTTCATGTTCCACTTGAACTAAATACAATTAATGCTGTTCTCTAAACTCTGTTCTCTAAACTCTAATCTCTAAATCTCCTCATGACGTAACACTATTGAGTCTCATTACAGTTGACATTGAGCTGACGTTTTATGTGACATGTAAGATTATACTTGCAAAATTATACTCTCACACACAGACCAATAGAGAACCTTCCAGAAGCAACTACTTTCGAGTCATTCATGGAAAATAGTGCATTTTGAAATTTATTAAAAAGAGGTCCATGCTTGGGTGTGGTACATTTTTAAAGATATTACAGTTAGATTAAGGAACACTTCGGTTTGTACATTCCTTTGATCTGACTTTCTTTTTTGCAGTTTGTTAAAAATGTTTAATATAAATTTCTTCATTTGTTTTAAGGTATATACAGTGGACAACTTCATGCTACAAGGACCAAAAGTACTTGTGAGAGTGGGATTAGTAGTTTTCAATAATTTCAGCAAATGGTTGGCTTTTAAACAAGGTAATGATAAATCTACCATTTATTTTTTAATACAGGTCAACTTACACCAGATAATAAGGTACAAGTCAGAACAACTTACATGATAAACAAGGCTTTTAATATCGTAAAACTGAGACAATGAAAACTATCTTAACAATGTATACCTGACAATCGGGGTCCTGGGCAGGAGTGATTGACCACTGAGCACATAAACTAACTACATAATGGTGCAACTACTGTCTCTTCTAGTGGGCTGAGAAATTGGGTTTACAATAACAAGGAGCGGGCTAATAATGATTGAAATAATGTAAATTAACAACAGTTCAAAGAGGGTCCTAAAGGGGTAAAATTGGGATTTGCCTTTTTGGAGGGCTGGGAAATGGGATTTCATGCACTGGGACTGGGATTCATAATCAAAGAAACAATAGAAAAATGGGAATGGGACTGAAATTTGAGCAAACCATGCTGGGACAACGAAATTTGATCTGGGATTTGGGTTTAATTTGGGCTGGGAAAATGGGATTAGGACCCCCCCCTACCCCTTCAGGACCCTCTTCAAAAGTTCATAAATTAGTCACTATAACGATTGGGTAAACAACAGGAACGTGATGACATTCATGGCTGGGGATCTTGTACTTGAATGGTAGGGAAGCCTGTAGGTGGGTCTTCATAGGGGGCATCGATGGGGGAACAAGCTGGTGTGCTAAGTGGATGAATGGAGGGGTCTGTCTGAATGTGCTGACTGCAGGGTGGCATTGATATCTCAGGTGGTATCTGAGGCAGTTCTTGGGGGATTGGGTTCAGTCAGGTTTGGTACAGTGGACTCCTCATCAGAAGATTTTTGTGCATTGTAGCGGGAGTTTTCTTGAGGGCAGCGCAGGGATAACAACTTTTAGTTACTTGTTCAATGGATTTGTCCATGTCCAGTGCATAGAATTAGCATCCAATGACAGATTTGAGCTGATGGCTAGATGGATGGTTGAGTTTGATATGGAGAGCAGTCAGGAGCCCTTCTAGTACTTGGCGAGGAACAATACAGGGAGATAGAGGCATGTTACGTTTGACAATGAGTAAGCCGTCACTGGAGATGGTCACTACGTTTAAATACCTTTTGACATCTTTAATGGTTGTTAGCTTATTCAAGGGTAGGGTTCCATGTATCAGATAGGCATGTGTACAACAAAGGTTGGAGTATTTGGCTTGGATGGCTATCCATGCAGCTCTACTCTGGTGAAAGGGATTTTGGAAGTACCCTTAAGGATGTTGTCAACAGATAGGTGTCTCACTACTAGTCCTCTGTTTTTTTTGATGAAGCTGCAAACTTGGCAGGATGTGTTGCTACAGTCAGGGGCATTGCGACTGGAGAAATCTGACAGCAATAAGGCCACACCGGTTACATGTTGGATGCTGGCTTGGTGCCTACTGCACGAGCATTTCATTTCCCATTTGCCTTATCCTCTTAAAACCCACGATAAACATGGTACGCTGTTGTTCCCTTTGCAAACTCACTAACACATCGGGTCTCTAGGACAGTTATTGTTTTGCGAAGGCAAGCGTAGTACAGATGAGTGACAAGTTTTACAGCAATTATTATGACAAGGAAGGCCAGGATTTTACACTCAATTGAATTATATGTTTTCTAAGGACTATTATCAAATACTTAGGCTAGGATTTGTGGCATATACAGGCTATAAAACTGACTGTTGCATCAACTCCATGATCCAACATCTGAGAATGCAGTTACTAGTCAGGGCCACTGCTATGCTTGTTTACTAGGAAGGAAGGGTTTAGGTACTCTACATTGATTTCTGCATTTTCAGGGTGTGTAAAGAACCCAGTGGCTTCCAGGTTATCAGACTTCTGCTGTAGTTCAACAAGTTAGTTCCGGGCATACTGTGGAAGGCGACCTTTTCTTTGTGGTGGCTTAACATGTCCCATATTGACTTTGGCCTCGAGGGGACTGGCTGACCCATTGTACCCTTTAATTGCAGGATCAAAGATGTGCTCATAGTGTTCTAAGAGTGGCTTGAATCTGGATTTGGTATCTTTTGGGAGCAAGTTGGCAGGGTCAAGTTGAAATTTATCAGAGTGCTTTCCTCTAGGCTTTATTGTTGTTGCTGGTGGAAGCTCTTCTGCAGACAGTGAGGTTCCTTTGACTTTGGTTGGTTTGAAGAGAGGGGTGACTTGGCTGAAGTGCTCATTCTGTTTGATTGACTGAGGCTCCTTAGATAAGTTTGGTATGTGGATGATGCCTGCAACACTTGAAACAAAACTTTTTTTGGGCCATGGTTTATATGTTGTGCTTGATTGAGTGCTAGGGGAGTTGAGTCATGGCTCTAGTGTTTACTTGGCATCAGGGGCTGTGTTGTCGAGAAGATGAAGCTCCAGGTACTCCCTGAGCCACACTGTGTTTGGGGTAGAAGGTGCTCACAACACCAGTGCTCTGCAGACAGATTGGTCACTGGAACTGTTTTTGCTGGATCCATAGAGAACTGTTGTTCCATCTTTCAGGGTTATTATGGGTTTGGCAGGGTGATAGCAATGTTGTTAGCCCCCATGAATGGGGTGCCAGTGAGGACTTCCATGTCAAGGTTTTCTACAACAAGGCCTTCAAAGACGAATCTCTAATTGTTGACTCAATTTGACTCAATTCGTGAGCCCTTGCATAGGACTCTCTACTTACAGTCTTAGTATTATATTCATGACTTGTCTTTTTTCAAAGACAAGTTGACTCACGCTTAGGCGAGTTGATAAACTTGACTCAATTTGACTCAATTCGTGAGCCCTTGTGTAGGATTCTATACTTACAGTCTTAGTATTTTAATTATAATATTCACGACATTTCTTTTTTCAAAGACAAGTTGACTCACACTTAGAAGAGTTGATCAACTTGACTCAATTTGACAGGGCTGTTGATGACTTGACTGAGTTTGGGAGTATTGGACATGGATGAGAGTGGCATATGGCACTGAACATGAATGTCTCTGTCCCTGAGAGTGCCATTATGGCAATGAACAAGAATGGCTCTGTGGCACTGAACATAAATGTCGCTGCCCCTGTGAGTGCCATATGGCACTGTTGTTAGTTGTTATGTTTGAAGTTTAACCCGTTATGTTTGAAGTTTAACCCTAGGAGTGCCATATGGCACTGAACATGAACGCCTCTCTGTCCCTGAGAGTGCCACATGGCAATGAACATGAATGTCTCTATCCCTGAAAGTGTCATATAGCACTGAACATGAATGTCTCTATCCCTGAAAGTGTCATATAGCACTGAACATGAATGTCTCTCTGTCCCTGAGAGTGCCATATGGAACTGAACATGAATGTCTCTCTGTCCCTGACAGTACCATAATTATATATGGCACTGAACATGAATGTCTATGTTTAAACAATTAAATCTCAACAATTTTTCCAGGCCCTTCAAGGAAGAGTACATTGCAATCAGGCACTCCTAGGGGGTAAAGGGTTGACTAGAAAAATTATTGATAATCAAATGATTGTTTGTTTGCTTGTAGTTACAAGTGGAGATATTGAAGCATTATTCATTGAATTTATGAATGAGTTACCTTTAAAGGGCTACAGATTATTAGAGGTACTTAAAATATTTATTCCAGTTATTGCTTTAATTAGATGCAATTACTACACCCTTAAATTATCATTGGAAGCTTTTGTATTGGCAGAACTTATAGTTTTATTAATAAGGGAGGAACTGACTGACTGACTGACTGACTGACTGACTGACTGACTGACTGACTGACTGACTGACTGACTGACTGACTGACTGACTGGATGAATGTGGGTGGGTGGGTGGACAGGGTGAGTGAGTGGTAAATAATTCTAGTTCTTGCTTACTATTTAGTCCTTAAATTTTGCTGCCTTGAATATAATTTCAGTGCACATGTAGCATACAAAAAAATTAATAGAGGTGGTTATTTACCAGCAGGGGGATCTGGATAGGGAAAAGGAAAAACTGTGCCTGAATGCACCATTTCTTAAGATATAAATTTCTAGGAAAATAATAGTTTGAAGAGTAAAAAAAATTGGGGTTCCTATGGCTTCTAGCATAACAAACAAGGGTCCACAAACAAGTATTAAATGAAACTTTGTCATAAAAGAACTGATCCATTTACTAAATAAATGAATTTTTCTTTGATGTTCAGACAGCTTTCAAGATCCGTGGCTTGTCAAAGAAAAAGTTAACCAACTTGAAGAACAAGAATTTACAGCTGCTGAAAGATGGGAGATTAGAGATCCCCTTCAGTAATGAGCCAGTGAAAATAACCACACTTAACAGAATACAAGGAACTGATATGATCTCAGCCACTCAGGTTCACTAGACTCTTCTTTTTTATTTACACTTGACTTTTAGGGAAGTTTCATTATTAATTTAATTAATGAACGGGGGCATGAAGATTTTAATTTTAATTAATTTTATTCTAGGGATGGCTAATTGAAATTTTTATTGCCATGCTGATTAATTTTTTCACTACATTGGGGAGGGGGGGCCTGCAGAAATTGGAAGGTTCAGAAGTGGAAGGCCTCTGAAAATTTCATGTTCTAAAATTGAAAAATTTTCATGCATCCTCTTCTGGTATTAAATGAACATTCCATTACTGCTATTTCCAGTTGAGCTCACCGCTCACCATTTTTGACAGGGTCGAACAACTTTCAAACGCATCAGTTCCCATGCTCCAAACAGTTTCTTTCAGCACATGAACTTGTTCGAGACTGCTCATCAACTTGAATTTGAAAACAAGTGAAAGATTGTTTTGCAGTTCGTGTATGAGTCGAAATGGGAGTAGATGTGAAACCTAGAGAACTTGGAAGTACTTAAGAGAATGGAAAAACCCTCAATTCAGATTCAAGAACAGTAATAATTGACCAAATTATTTGAAGCGACCGGAAAACAATTTTTCACTTGTGTTGTAACTCCAGTTCACACGCCGGTTTGAACAAGTTCACACGCTGAAAGATTGTATTTGTCAGCTGCCAAACTATAGTGTTCAAGCATGGGAACTTAAGAGTTTGAAAGTTGTTCGATGCAGTCAAAAAATGGTATCGGTGCGCAGTGCGCTCAACTGGAAATAGCAGTATACCAGTTTTCATAATTACCCTACCCAACCTGAAGATTCTTTTTCTAGTACACCATTTTTATTCATTTAGTGGGAGAAGCTTGCATCTTGGTTGCCTGAGAAAATACAAATACAACATCCTTTGTGTTTATTTTCAACTCAAAATGACGGCTGCAGGTGAGTATCATTCAGCTTTTTCACAAATCACAGTTCACCATTGTGTGTTATATGTCACAGTTGATTAATTGATTAATTTCCTACCAAAGGAATCTCATCTTGCATTAAAGTGTATTAAGTGCTGTGTGGTGCAAATACTACTGAAATCTATTAAAAGCGAGGGTACAGGATTCTTGAAGATGGGGGTCCAAAAGAATATTTGAAAGAGGGGGGTCAAAAACCTACTTACAACAGGAGACATCATTTTTGTCATCATAAGGACAAGAAGAAATAAGGGAAAAATGAGTTGTTGTGTCCCCCTGACCCTCCCCCTGGAGGTACCCTTGAAAAGAAAAGCGGCCAAACAGTTAAAAAACATTACCCTGACTATGAAGCTAACTCTGTCATTGTAACAGCACAGATTCCTGAGTCCTATCATATGAAACAAAACATTACACATTCAATGTATCATAGCCTCCTTTTCAGGCGTTCTTAGCGGGCGGTCCTAATATTCCCGTCCCCACTAACGCCTGCTCAAACGAGCAGAACATTCCATTCCCTGAGTTCGACCAATCAGAGCTCAGCTCCTAAAATCTGGGAGCTTGACCTTCACCTTGGCCAGTAATTTGAATAACAACGTTCGC
>JANTNT010001573.1:0-13847 GCA_024752375.1 Entacmaea quadricolor | reverse complement strand
TGATGTCCCAGTGCGCAGTTTGCCATCCAGCAAGGTGGGTTTTGTACCATGTGACCAGTTGTTGCAAAAGGCCTATTAGGAGTTCCAATTAGGAGCCAGGGAACGACTAAAATGGAAACAATTTATCTTAGTCTTCGTTTCTTGCAAAATCTTCAAGCGAGATGGATTATGAACGAGGCTGTCGAGGGGGGAGGGGGCCGGAGGAGGGAGGAAGATAGTCGATACAGTTGGTGTTAAATAAGATCATGTTACGATTCCACGTGAGCTTGACAGTTCAGTGGCTACGCCCTCGGTCTTGAATTTCAGTGAAAGACCTCGCACTTGGCTTTTAACCTATGTTTAATGTAGAAAATCTTTGACTACTTTTAAAATATAGAGTTCTTATAGTATCGGTCTTTTCTCTAATTATTAGTTGTATAAAAGCAAGATTCGATGTAGATTTGAAACATTTTGAAAGCCCTTGTATTTCCTCTAAAGAGCCGAGAGTGGAATTCCAGAAGCTCTCCTGCCATTCTATTGCTCGACAAGCTGTATAATGTAGTTTGACTGTTCAAACTCTAACTACAAATGCAAAAATATACGAAATAGGTTCACTTTTGAAATATTATATGAGTGAAAGGAAATGTGAAATATTAGAGGCATTACAAAGATAACCGTCAAACTCCGAGGAAGAAGCTGGTCAAGACTAATGTAAATTCATCCCAAATCCCGTAGGGAGAACACCACAAACATTTTCCTTCTGTTATTGGTTTTATACAAAGCTCCTGTTCAAGTTTTAACTTCCAAATATGCACCAAATTGACCACTTTCATAATGGAGGATTTTAAGATATCCAAACTAAGATCATTCACATAAAAACTACTAATTCCAGCTGAAAAAGCACTCAAAAATTAACAATTTTGGAAAGTTTGAACATCATTGTAAAAAATCCTGAAGAGATATTGAGGATCAAGATAAGAGAGTTTTGTATGTGTTTTGCTATCTAGGCCTTTGTGGCCTCGTTTTCATGTTTTCTCACAATCTAAAATGCTTATAACTTCATAAGGAATTAATTTTTTTACTTCCAAATTTCTTCATTTTACCTAAATATACATCTTCATTCCTACAAAAGAGAGTATTTCTGATTATTCAAAGAATGTTGAACTTTATGGTAATTAGTGGCAGCCATTATGAAAGTGGTCTATAGAGAATGGGTTTCGACATGTAAGGATGAGAATTGAAAATCCGATTCCCAGCTACCTGCGACTAGGGGGTATTCTACTGGGTATTAAATACTCAGGACAAGTACCTACCTGTCGTAAGTGTGACCTACCTGGACACGTAGCAAAAGATTGTCATCTCATGAAATGTAATTGTGGAGAAATGGGTCATTTCGCCAATCTTTGCAAAGAAAAAGAAAAATGTATCTTTTGTGAAAGCGATCTTCACTTAGTTGATAGTTGCCCTTACAATTGGCTTAACGAGGAAGAAGAAGATGAAAGTTTGGAAGATATTGATGCAGATGAGCATAATGTAGAAGAAAATGCCAATGGTAATACTGACATGGATCTGGAAATAAATGAAAAAGCAAAAGTTGTAGTAAACACCAAACAAGTTGAAAACCAGCAAAAGGAAGAAAGGAGAAATGTAAACGCACAACCAGAAAAGGAAGCAATGAAAACAACAGAAGTGTGGAAAATTCACAACCTAAACCCACAACAAATAAGGAAAGGTTCTGGAAGAAAAACAGCTAACATATCTAATACACCACAGGCCTCTCTGTGAATACCCACAGAACAAAACATTCAGACCAACAAAGCAACAGCAAGTCAAAATCAATTAGAGGAGGACTTACTAAACACAAAATTAAAGAACACTTTGGAACTCTTTTCGGATCAGGATATAGAAACACAGTCAAATGCATCTAAAAGAAATAGAGAATCATCACAGTCAACTCCCAATGGTTCACAGGATGGAACAATTGAATCTAAACCACCAACCCCAAAGAAGAATAAAATAACTAAAATGACTGTAGAGCCTAAGTCACAAAGAACAAAAAAACATAAGCACAGGTAAACTTAGACAGTAAATAATCTAAAGGTTTACATAACTAAACTAGTAGACTTTTCAGACTCTCAACAATAAATATTAGAGGAATGGGGAATAATGACAAACGAGAACTCATAGTTCAGGAGTTCAAGGAAAGAAAGGAAGATGTTATTCTAATACAAGAAACCTATATTAACTGTTGCAATAAGGCAACCGTTTTGATAAGTTATGGGGTACCAAAGGCTATTGGTCCTTTGGCACAAGTAATTGTGATGGGGTGGGAGTATTGTTGAGAGCCCACTCGAATCTGAAAGTACTTCAGTTCAAACAAGACACTGAAGGTAGAGTGATGAGTCTACTAGTACAAAAAAAACACAATATTTTTAACGTAATTAGTATCTATGCCCCACCAGAGATATCGAAAAGAAAAGAATTTATCAGAGAGCTACACACCTTTTTCTACCCTGGTGTGCCAGTAATCGTTGGAGGTGATTTCCATTGCATTGAAAACAAAATAGATCAGTTCGGACATGCAACAAAAGCATGTAACGCGGGAGGTAAAGAACTGAAATCCTTAAGGACAACCTTTGAGTTAGAGGATATTTGGCGTAAACAAAACAAACAAACTAAAGAGTACACATGGTGGAGAAAGGACCGTAGCGCAGCTACAAGACTAGATAAGATCCTAGTTGATGCTAGACTCGATGGGGGTACAAAGGTGCTCCATTGAACCGTGCGTCCTTTCAGACCACGATTACGTCACAGTTGAATTAGAAAATACCCAAGAAATTCAAAGAAATAACATTTGGAAATTAAACACCTCAAATCTTGAGGATGAAACATATAAGAAATTAATCAAAGGAATAATAGCCAGTTATCTGAAATCAAAAAGCAAATTATCCTCCCTACAGAAATGGTGGGATCAACTTAAGGAAGATATTAAAACTAACACAAGAAAATATGACATTGATAAACGCAGGAAAAATAAAAAAAGACAAGATAAGATAACGAAGCAGATAATTAGATTAAAGAGTAAATTTGAACCACAAAACAAGAAAATGATAAAGACTTTAAACAATTTAGAAGATACACTAAAAAACTTGAAACTAAAACAATTAGAAGGAGTTAAAATCAGGAGTAGAGTTCAATGGATCGAAGAAGGTGAAAAACCAACAAAATATTTCTATAATTATGAAAAGAAAAGAGCAAAACAAAACACTTTAGAATCAGTACGAGATAAAAATAACCAAGAAATAACAGGACAAGAAGGCATAAAGAGAGTAGTAAAGGAATTTTACACGTCACTTTATAAAAAAACTAAGATAGAGGAAGATAAACAAAACGATCTACTAGAAAATATACAGCTTAAACTTGACATAAACACACGAAAGACCTGTGAAGGACCAATAACAATAAAGGAAGTTAAAAAAGCCCTTAAGCAAGCAGAAAATGGCAAAGCACCAGGGAAAGACGGTATCCCAGTTGAATTTTACAAAGGTTTTTGGGACCAATTAAGCACTAACCTAGTTGATGTTCTAAATGAGGGATATCAAATTGGTCGTCATTCAAATTCACAACAACAGAGTATAACCAGATTAATATATAAGAAAGAAGATAATACCTTACTAAAAAATATGAGACCAATTTCACTGTTGAATACAGATTACAAAATACTAACCAGAGTGCTAACTAACAGACTAAAAGGAGTACTCAAAGACCTAATCAACAATGACCAAACATGTTCAACACCGGGACGAACAATAACAACCAATTTAAATCTGATAAGAGATATGCTTCAATACATAAATAAAACGGAAGAACCAGGAATGTTGATGAATTGAGACCAAGAGAAAGCCTTCAACAGAGTAGACAGATCCTTCCTAAATAAAGTACTGACCAAAATGAATTTTGGACCCTCATTTATTAGATGGGTCAATACGGTCTATGCAAATGTGAACACACAAATAATATGTAACGGGGAGGTAACAATGCCCATCAATCTTGAAAGAGGAATAAGACAGGGATGCCCCCTTTCTCCACCTCTTTACATCATAACAGCAGAAGTATTAGGAGAGTCAGTTAGGAAAAACAAGGAGATTCAAGGTTTCTTATTACCAGGTGCACAAGGTGAACAATTCAAAATCACACAATATGCCGATGATGCAACGGTTTATCTAAAAAATGAGCGATCACTAAAAAATCTTTAACAACCATAAATAAACTTGAAAAAGCGTCAGGGGCAAAACTAAACAAATCAAAAACTGATGCCATGTGGTTGGGAAAATGGAAAAATAGACAAGATAAACCCCACGGATTGAAATGGGTACAGAAAATGAAAATCCTCGGATAGTATTTGGACATGGTGAAGTTGAAACAGATAACTGGCAGCCCAAACTAACGAAATTAAAACATAGTTTACATTTGTGGAGAACGAGAGATGACCGGGAGAGCTCTCGTACTAAACACAATAGGAGCTAGTAGATTTTGGTATGCAGCTAGAGTTCTGTTAGTGCCTAAATGGGTAATCGAAGAATTTGAAAAACTAGCATGGCCCTTCGTGTGGAACACAAAACATCAAACAATAGCACAAAAAAACTATGATAGGAACAGTTAAAGAAGGAGATATTAACATGATTGAATTCGAAACAAAATGTAAAGCGCTAAGAGCGACAAACGTAATAAAAGGGGTGAACGATGTTGACACCAAATGGTACTTTATGCTCAAGTACCAGGCGGGCACACAGTTGGCCCCTTTAAGAACGGATTGGAAAAACTTGAAAGATAATAAGACACCAAGTGCAGAGACACCAACGTATCAAAATAATTAGAGAAACTAACAAGTTAAAAAGTAAAGACATCTACAAAGAATTAGTTGTTAAACAATTTAAAAGACCAGTACCAGAACAACACTGGGGAATAAATAGAAAATGTCAATGGGAATCGCTATGGCAAAGAATCCGCGACAACACAACAGAAAATAGAAAGAACGACCTTCTATGGACAATAGTACATAGAGGAATAAAAGTAAGAGACTGTTTATACCAATGGCATGTAACACAAAAAAGAAAATGTGCAGTATGTGACAAAACGGAAACAATTAACCACTGTTTCCTGGAGTGCACAAGAGTTCGAAAAGTTTGGAGAGTGTTTAGCCCTCTCCTTAAAGGAATAATCGGAGAATTTGAACCGGAAGTACTAAGTGTATTCCTATTGACGTTTAAAACAAATAATAATAAAAATACCATCTCCCAAGCAGGGTACGTAATTAAAACCATCCTTTATTGGATATGGCAAGTGAGAAATCACGCCACCTTTGATAACAATATAGAAGGATACGAAACAATAGTAACGTTGGTAAAAAGAGATATTAGTTTTATAATACAATATTGTGATAAAGGATTAGTAAAAGTAAAAGAACATTACAAGAATTGTATTAATGATAAGATGTAGAAAAATAGTAAGTAAGTTCAAGTTTAAGTTAAACTAAGTTAAAAAGATTGAAACATTAGTGATGTAAAGTAGAGTCCGCAAGGACAGGTCCGCTTTCGGACAGTTTATTATTTTAATAAACATTATTATTCAAAAAAAAAAAAAAAAAAAATGTTCTTATACTTGTGAGCGCTAAAGGCCGTGCTTGACTTTTTTTCACTCTTACGTTCGTGCACTAGTACTCTTGGGGCGAAATTCTCACGTGTGGGAGTTATATAAGTCCCCGGCAATCTCAAGGTATCTGCCTCACCTCTCTCGCAAGAAGGCAGGGGTTTTAAGCGAGACCCATGGACAACACGGAGAGAACGTCCGCATGGGTAAATGGCCATAGGCACATGACACTACCAAATAAGGAAAAGATCAAACAGAATGGTATGTCACCAAGACCTAAAACAATTTCACTTGGAATTGTGGAAGAGAAAACGAGAAGAAGGGATTACATACATGCATTGAAAAGCGAAGGCATAGATGAAGAAGAAATAAAATGCATACAAATAGCCAATCAAAAGGTGATCATAACCTTCCAGGAAGAATCACAGAAAGACAACCTTATCAGAGTCGGAGTCATCCAAGTAGCCGGAAAAACACTCACAACACAGGATGTTGACAACCCGTTACACTATGTTAAAATCTATGATGCTCAATGCGAACTACCGGACGAAGCCCTAAAGAAAAGACTAGAAGAATACGGAAAAGTCAGATTCATTAAACGATACAAATATTATAAAACCAACATTGAGAATGGAGTACTAGTCGCCAGGATGAACATCGAAAAACCTATCCCAAGTTATATCAGGACTGGAGATACACCCATTGGTATTTCTTATGAAAACCAAGAACCAACTTGTAAAAGATGCAACTCGACGGGGCACAAGTACCGACAATGCCACCTAGTGAGATGTCATAACTGAGATGAACTCGGACACCCTACATATCTCTGCACAGAAACCTTAAGATGCTCAACATGCAGAAACACAGAACATGTAGCAGAAGACTGCGAATATAATTGGATCAACATGGAAGAAAGTGAAGAAGATGACAGCCAATATGAAATGGAAGACGAGACAACCGAACAAAGGGAAACAATACCCGAAACTGAACCAACACAAACAACCACGAAAGAACAACAAAAAAACAGAAACAACAACGGAAAAGGAAAAGGAAAAAGGAAAAGAACAGGAAAAAACACCAGATACAATACCATGGTACCTCAAACCACAACCTCAAAGAGGAGTAACAAAAGGATCAGGAAGGACACCGGCAACGATAACTAACACAAACCTCGCACCAACACGGAAACCTACCACAACTACCTTGACTACTATGAACCGTAACATAAGTAAAAACCTGGAACAACAACTAGCAGAAACAGCAAAGAAAAATACGGAACAACAACCAAATATGGAAGACAACATGGAAACCCAATCAGTCACCTCAAAACGAAACAGATCACCATCTACAACATCAGAAGAACGAAAAACATTGGAATCAAAACCCCCAACACCCAAGAAAATCACGAATCCAGAACCAACCAATAACCACCACCATTGACACAAAGAAAAGAGAGAACAAAGAAACACAAAAAGTAACACGACAAAGTGTGAGTAACACAGAACTTTAAAACCATAAACTGACATTCAAACTTAACTTAACAACCATAAATGCAAGGGGTCTAGGAAATAAGAATAAGAGGGATATTATAATAAGTGAACTTAGATCAAGAGATAATGACATAATATGCATGCAAGAAACGTTTGTAAACTGTCAAAGAAAAGCAAAAGCTTTTGAACACAAATACGGAAAGTCAATTTACTGGTCATTCGGGACCACCTACGGAGCAGGGGTGGGAATCATTTTAAATAACGATTCACACCAAGTAGTACAATTCAGACAGGATACAAACGGACGAATAATGAGCCTCTTAGTCAAAATAGAACAACAATTAATCAATGTGGTTGGTATCTACGCACCGACCAAAATCACAGAACGCAAACTTTTCTTTGATGAATTACACCAATATTTTAATCAGGGGTGGCACTAATAGTAGGAGGAGATTTCAATTGTATAACAACTAACTCAGACCAATTTGGACATAATACAGAAGCCTGTTTAGCAAAGAAAATGAACTAAACACGTTACAAAAGACCTTCGACCTGAAATACATATGGAGGGACACACATAAACGAAAGAGAATACACATGGTGGAGTAAAGACCTGAAAGCAGGATCTAGACTTGACAAGATCTTAATTAACGACAAAATTAAAGGATTTATGGCATTTAAAATTAAACCATGTGTTTACTCTGACCAAGACTATGTCACACTAACAATCGAAAATCTAGAATGTAAACGGAAAAAGACAATTTGCAAATTGAATACTTCAATACAAGAAGAGGATACATACATAAACGAAACAGAAAAACTGATTGAAAATGAGAAGGAAAAGAAAACACACTCACAAAACATAGCAATTTGGTGGGACGAACTAAAACTAAAAATAAAATCGAAAACAAGAACATATTGTATAAACAAACGGAAAAAAGAACAAAAAGAAAAACAAAAAATCATACAAGAAATCATGAAAAAGAAAAAGCAAACCAATTTGTTAACAAAAGGAGATACGGAAAAAATTAAAACACTCGAGACTGAATTAAAGAACATTCTAACAAACCAAGTAAACGGAATTAAAATCAGGAGCAAAGCTCAATGGCTAGAACAGGGAGAAAAACTTACAAAATATTTCTTTAATTTAGAGACACAAAGAAATAGAGTAAACAAGATAGAATCACTCTACGACAAAAACGGGTTAGAAAAAAAAAAGAAACCAAAGAAATTAAAAAAATCACAACAAAATTCTACAAAGAACTTTACACACAAACACAGAATGACGAACAAGAACAAGACAGATTAATCTCAAACATTCGAACAAAACTGACAGAAGAAGATAGTAAGACTTGCGAAGGTCTAATTACCGGGGAAAGATGGACTACCATCAGAATTTTATAAGAAGTTCTGGAAGGCATTAAAACCAACACTTTTAGAACTTTACAATAAGGCATACGAAAAGGAACAATTGACATACACTCAAAAAGAAAGTCTAATAAGATTAATACACAAAAAAGAGGATAAAAAATCATTAAAGAACTGGAGACCAATATCACTCTTAAACGTGGATTATAAGATACTGGCAAAGACACTAGCAAATAGACTGAGAAAAACTTTGGACAGCATAGTAGAAAAAGAACAAACATGTAGTATACCGAACAGACAGATTACAGACAACCTAAACTTAATAAGAGATGTACTAGAGTACATCGAAAGAATAAACGAAACAGGCATCTTAATAAATTTAGACCAGGAAAAAGCGTTTGACCAAGTAGACAGAAAACTATTAGACAAAGTTCTAAACAAATACGGATACGGAGAATCGTACTGCCAATGGATCAAACTCTTATATAAAGGAGCAAAAGCACAGATAATCTGTAACGAAGAACTCATAGAAAATATACTACTCGAAAGAGGATTCAGACAAGGCTGTCCCTTTTCACCACTACTATATGTACTGGTGGCCGAAATATTGGCAGTAACGATAAAACAAAACAACAGGATTAAAGGATTTTTGTTACCGGGAGCCAAGGTGAACAATTTAAATTAACACAATACGCAGACGACACAACAGCCTTTACAAAAACCAAAACATCTCTCAATGAACTACTTAACGAAATACACCGATACGAAAAAGCCTCAGGAGCACGATTAACTAAAACAAAAACAGAAGCCATGTGCTTAGGGAAATTCAAGGAACGAAACGATTGCCCCCACGGTCTAAAATGGGTAACTAAGATGAGAATACTTGGTATAGTATACGGACACGGAGACGTAGAAAAGGATAACTCTGAACCGAAACTTAGGAAATTAGAGAAAAGTTTACAACTGTGGAAAACGCGCGAACTATCATATGTAGGAAAAGCGCTAATAATTAATGTTATTGGTGCAAGTCGGTTCTGGTACGCGGCGAGAATACTGACACTACCAAAATGGGTAGAGCAACAGTACAACTCGCTAGTATGGGAATTCTTCTGGAACACAAAGCTACAACCAATTGCACGAACAACACTAATAAACCCAATAAAGATGGGAGGAACAAATATGACGGATATACAAATGAAAAGCAAAGCACTAAAGGCGACAAACATAATAAGAACAATAGATAAAGGGCCGAAAAGCCAGTGGTATCACATGATGAAATATTTCATAGGGATACAGCTGGCACAAATCAGGCCAGATTGGAAATCACTGATAGACAACAAAAGCCCTAGTGACACGCAACCAACAGAGTTCCTTAAAATTAGTCTCACAGCAGTAAGGGAGATAACACACCTCCCGATCACGGCCAAAACAAAAGAAATTTACACGGAAATGATGAAACAAATAGCCACAACACCAAAGATGCTACAAAATTGGGGAAACCAAAAATATAACAAAACAACAATATGGCAAAGCATACGAGAAAAAACAACAGAGAACAAGAAAAATGATATTCAATGGCTAATAGTACACAACGCAATAAAAGTAAAAGAACTATTATATAAGTGGGGAATAACCACGACAGACAAATGCACAATATGCCAGAAAACAGAAACAATAAAACACTGTTTTCTCGAATGTAAAGGGGTGCAAAACGTGTGGAAACATTTCCAGCAAATAATTAAAACGCTAATAGGCGATTTTACACCAAGCATTACAAATGTCTGCCTAAAAAGACCTTAAGGATTCTATAAAACGTACATTGCAACATTATGATAAGTTCCTGTCTCCGTATCGTTCTTGGGGAGAAGTTACTACTCCAGAATATAATTCGTCAGAACCTTCTTCTCCTGTGTTGCCTGCGATTAAACTTGATGAACTAGATGGCCGTTGATATGTTCCTGTATATTTCGTTACTTCATAAACATTGACAAAATCCATTATTGGAACCAAAAATATTGTTGTTTGTGCGTGATGTCTTTGATGGTTGTTTGTGATGTTTCATAAACGTCTTTGTGTTGGTGGGGGGGGGCCGGACTCGCAGTCCGGGCGTGCGGTGGCGTCTCGCGTGAGACCCCCCGGTCTGTGACCACCAAGCTGGCCTATTGCACACCCCGGGTCAGCTGGTGTGAGATAAAAACAAAAAGATCAAGTGTAGTGGTTAATCGCTTGTATTGAAGGTCTTTCTAAGCTAACTTTCATTCTTTTGTCGTTCGTGCACTTGTAAACTTTGGGGCGCTCTCACGTGTGGGAGGTTAAGTCCCCGGCTATTCGAGGACCGCCGCACCTCTCTCGCAACGCAGCTTGGGCTTTTGAAGCGGGCCCAATGAACGTGCCATCAACGACAAGCACACCGACCCCGACGGGGGGGGATGCCATGGTTCATGATGAGACATGGAAAAATAGTAAACCAAGACCAGGATAGAAATGAGAAAATCGAAAATCAAGGAAAAATGGAAAATCAAGAACAAAAAGGAAATCAAAGAAGGAAAGACGAAAGGAGAAAACAGGAAAGAAAGGAAAATAGGTTACCGTAACGACCACAAACCATCAGCATGAGTATACCGGGAAAAGGAATCTACAGACGAGATTATAGACTAGAAAATGGAGGAGTAAAGAAAGAGGATATTTTGTGCATCCAATACTCCAACGGCAGAATGCTTATCACTCTTAAATCTGAAGAAATAAAGGACCAACTAATGGAAAATGGAATAGTGCAGGTCAGTGGACACACGATGACTGTACAGGACGTAGACAATGAAATAACATTTGTAACAGTTTTTGACGCACCATACGAACTACCGGACGACGCGATTAAACGAACACTAAGACCATACGGAGAAGTTAAGACGGTACGAAGACAATACGAACTAGGAACAGACATTGAGAACGGAATACGAACAGTCAGAATGATAATCGAACACCCAATACCAAGTTACTTAAGGAACGGACAGATGACATTAGGAATTAAATACACAGGAGAGACACCTACATGAAAACGATGCGACGGAGAAGGACATACACAATACAACTGCTCGACAAGAAGGTACACGAACTGTAACAGCTCTGGACACGCGATGAACTACTGCAACGAAACAATGAGATGTGCATTCTGTACCAGTAAAAACCACCTAGCGCTGCAATGCCCATACAATTGGATGTACTCAGACGAAGAAAGCGAGGAAGAGGAAGAAGAAGTCAATGCGACTAATGCCAACCTACAAAAAATGGAAGTAGAACTTGAACAGAAAAAGGAAAAACCCCAAGAAGAAAAAGAACAAGCAAAAACCAAAGACGAACAAAAAACCAATACCACCAACAACAAAGAACCTGTATCGAAAGGAAAAATGGCGACTCCTAATCCAAATGTATCCAGGAACCTGATAAACGATCTAGAGGCTACTTCACTTAAGAATGTTGGAAACACACCAGTACTATTTAGTGAAGAACAATTGGAAACATTGTCTATAGGATCGAAGAGAAATAGACCACGGTCGGAATCACTCTCTGCATCAGAAGAAGATGGAGACTCGTTCTCTTCCCAAAACAATTCAATTGAAACGACACCACCAACACCAGAGAAAGAAAAGGAAAAGGAACTGGAAAAAGCAAATGAAACAAAGGAACAAGAACCCCAAAAAGAACCACCAAAAGAAGAACCAAAATAAGATAAAAAAGAACTCAAAAAAGCTGAACTCCAGCCACAAAGAAAACAACAAGGACGCAAAAAGACAAAAAAAGGTAGGATATGATTATTGTGAGTAGGACTTCAATCTCTAATAATAATTCTTAAAGATCACATCAATTAATATACGAGGGTTAGGGAATCCACATAAAAGAGACTTAGCCTTGTATGAATTTAAACGGAAAAAATATGATTTAATTTCTTACAAGAAACCTTTATACATAACAAAAGAAAAGCGGAAAATTTAGATAAAAAATGGGGAATCAAAGGACTGTGGTCATTCGGAACGATTAGAAAAGCGGGAGTTGGGATACTGGTAGGCAACAAAGACCTACAAGTATTAAAATATCAGCACGATACAAATGGACGGGTAATAAGTATATTATTAGAGATTGAAGGCACTAGATATAACATAGTCAATATATACGCTCCAGTAGCTTTAAAAGAAATAAAAGAATTCTTTCAGTGTCTGAACCAATATTTTTATTCTAGTGCACTCCTTATAATAGGAGATTTTAATTGCATAGATAACACAAAGGACCAATTCGGACACAAAACTAAAGCAGTATACACAGGAAAAGGTGGTGGGAACTCTGAAAGAAATTTTTCACCTAATAGATATATGGAGATTACAACACAAAACGGAGGAGGAATTTACCTGGTGGGACCCAAACACCAAAATGGGGTCTAGACTAGATAAATTCCTTCTACCTAAAGATCTTAAAGAAGGGGCTAAAAGTTCAATAGAACCAAATTAGGGTTTCGAGTTGAACTCGCTTATTTTTACTGTGGGAGTATCATGTTGCTACACGGTGTTAACACTAACAGTAGCTATACAGCCAAGTTGTTTTCATCGCCAATGCTGCTTTTGCGCATGCGCAACGTTCAAGCTGTTGGCGAGCCCGCGATTTTTGACATCCCATAAATGGTACTTTGCATTATTTTTGGAACACGATTTTTTCAGAATATGTTTGGGAGACTAACATAACATCTTTGTGCAAGTTTGGTGATATTCCATTGAAGCTTACAGAAGTTAGACACGTTGAAAAATTGGGGTTAATTTGCATCATTTATACTTGATATCTTCAAGGGATTTTCACCAATCGCACTGTAATCTTCAGCATCGATGGCAGTTTGCAATGTTTAACTACATACCCAATCAAAGTTTGCATCCTTCTATTAGAAGCTATTTTTCAATTAAATTTTAAAAACTCCCGAGCATGCGCGGTAAAAACATAGAAACTTCGAATATTGGTTGTCAATGGATAATGCATTTGTTTCAGTCCACTTGGTCCATGATCACTCTCTTTCTTTGTGGTAATTTAGCGTATTTTCTAATTTTGTTTTGTGCGCATGCGCAAGTCTAGGCTCCTCATCCCTTGTCCCATCCACCTTGGTGTTTGCTTCCACATATCGAAAGAACTTTTGAATTGGCTGGTGCCTTCGTTGTGAAATGCAAAGCACATCGCATTGCATTTATTCGTTCAGATTGTCAGACAATCTCCCTTCCCCGACCTCCTTCATCAGCTATATACAGACAGTATTCTCGGTTTTCAGTCACGTGACACATGCCTTGACAACGGTTACAGTCCGCCATCTTTGTGTACAGCTTTCCTTGA
>JANTNT010001352.1:0-13851 GCA_024752375.1 Entacmaea quadricolor | reverse complement strand
TCATGACTTTTTTACTCTACTTTTGGGGGAGGGTTACAAATTTTTTATTCAACACCCAAAGGGATTCCTCCGGCCCAACCCCCCTTCTAAAAAATGAATGCTCCCTTATCATCGTGCTTGTACTTTTCAATGTCAAAACGTTGGTTTTTATCAATCAAAGACTGAAGTTTTTTAATTTCTTTCTTTGCATCTGCAAGTTCATCTCGAAGAATTACATTTTCCTTTTAAAGTTTTTCAATTTCAACCTGTTCTCCCTTTTGTTCAGATATGACTTGTTTCTGAGCTGTCCTTAGTTTCAACACGGTTAGAGCTTGTTGCTTCATTATTATCTGAGCTGTCCTTAAACTCAACATATAGGTAATAGCTTGCTGCTTGATTTTTTGATATTCTTTTCTTTTTGATCTACTGAGAGAGATCAGTGAAGTTATAAATTTAAAAACCAAAACTACACTTTAAAATTTAACAAACATGTTTCGGCAGTAACTTCTGCCATCGTCAGTGTTAAAACGATCGTTGAGCGGTGAAGGATAATTAAAATCTCATCTTCTGTCGCTTTCATTACAATCCTTTTGTTTGCTGTAACTGTCCACTGAAACACAGAGGGTAGATGTGTTCTGCTAAGTTTTCTACCTCCTTCCCAGTGAGTCGGGCAGACTCGAGTGCTGAAGAAGTGAGCTTTAGACTGTCATTTCTAAGGATACGACTGTAAGTTTTCCGAAGTTCGGGCATGGGCAAGGCATGGGCAGAAATTTGGTACAGGTCAGCAGTCTGAGTTCGCGAGCTCAAGGCCTTTAGCTGATGAGCTTTTTATGAGCAATTTAGGGTTAAATTCTGTTAGCAAAAGTAGAATTCAAGATAGGATTTGCTAAAAAGTGCTTTTCTATGAGATTTTTTTTAAAAAATCCTGTTTTTTTTACTACTTTTTAAACCACAGGAAGCCCACACATATAAAACCACAGGCAGCCCACACACTACAATTTAATCTAAAAGTCTATTATCCAGTCTTTAACGGCCTAATCAAATCAAAATGGCCGCCAGAAGTTGTTTAATAACACAAGAAGGTGATGGGAAAAGCTTGCTAGAATATGAGGAGTTTGTGATGATTTTGTCTTATGCCTGGATGAGTTTGGAGATATGGAGTTTTGCTTTTTATTTTACCAGTTTTTGAAAGGATTTTGCTGCATGGTTTCTTAATATTATGCAACAAAAACTACATAAAAATGATGTTTGCCTATCGAACGTTAAGTTCCGATGTATAGAAGTTGTCCATCGATTGATCCTACGTACTAATGAGCAGACGATCCCGGCCTACTTTAGAGGTTTTCTGTGATTTATAAGGCAGTTATGGGAACGAATTTTAGAGATTTCATGGCCTTTGGGCCGAGAAATCACTCATTACAGTGGAGAATGTTTACAACCTACTTAGAGCTGGAGGAAATATAAATGTTTCTAGATGTGTAGAGGTAAGCCATATATTACCGTAAGCTAGTAATCTTGAATTTAATATCATTTCGCAGTCATTCTCTTATAAAGCCGCCATCTTTTTTTGACCTGCGAAGCATGAAGTGCGCATGCTCGTCGGCCATGTTGTAGCAAATTTCTGCCCATGGGTCTTTGGGAATGCAGTAAAACTATACGTCTTTAGGCTTGTTTCTAAAGTTCACACCCAGGAACACAGCAATTGAACTTCATAGTTATCCATAGCACCAGTGGCGTAGCGAGGGAAAACGGGGGGCAAGTGCCCCCAAAAAATTTTGGCAAATTTAAGAAATGTATGGGGAAAATTTTTTTAAATTAAGATTTTTCAAGCTTTTTACTATGTGTGTCCCTCCAAAATTTTCTGAGTGCCCCCCCCGATCCTGGGTTCTCGCTACGCCCTTGAATAGGACTATAGAAAAACCGAGACAAAGTGTATAGTTTTAAAGAGTACTGTATTTTGGATAGCCCAACTATCCTCATATCAAACTCATCTACATACATCTTGAACATTTACTACTTTTAGAGCTAGAGCCGAACAAACCTGCAACGATAATTGTAGTTTGGATACCTATTGCCAAGGAAATGCTCTTGAATAAAGCCTCTCTATGAAAAAAGGCTTTTTGATACGCTTTTTTGATACGTTTGGAGCTCAAAAATAGCGTGAGGATAGTGCTGATTGCGTGACGGTCCCTCAAGTTGCGCTCTATATACTTATTTTACACAAAATAATCGTTAAATAAAACCTTCAAGTCTAAGTAACATGAATATATACATTAAGAGGGCAAAACTTATGTGAATATAGCAGTTTTTTTCGATAAAGAACCGCTCTGCTTTAAGCGGTATTGTCCTCCCACAGCACACAAACTGGCACAGTTGTGCATCTTTGACTTCATTTTGACCGCGCTTAATCTTTTTGAATATGGGCATGTTTTACATCAAACTATTCGTTATCCTATGTTTATGTTAATTCCGCTGGTAGGTTTTTGATTGGTTCTTTAATTTCTATGGATGCTGAAAGACAATTTTGACAGTCACGACGCGTGTACGACGTTCTCCTGCCATACATTTCTTATATGCGACCGCTTATCAAAATGTTCAAATTGACCTGGGTAAAAATAAGTCTATGAAGTTCAAACATCACAAAATTTCGAGAAGACATGTAAGAATTTCGTATTCCGCTGGTAGGTTTTTAAAATGTTAGAAAGATATGGATATTTTTGACAAATTGTGCAAAAAAATGTCCAAAATTGCCGCTTTCGCTGTGGTTTCGATGGGGGCGTGAGTATCAATTTACATTTGGTGACCTTTTGTTAACAGATAGTTCATATGCTTCAGTTACAAGAAGTTATTAGGAGAGTTCTAAGAATTGCACAATATAAGTATAGTGTCATAGTGACGTATTGATGTATAACAGATAATAGAAGAGGTAATTATAAACAATGGTTAATAGAAAAATGATATAATGAATGACAGGCTAGGATTTGTCACGCCTATTCATACCATGTGGTTCAAGGGTTTTAGCCTTGTCTATAAGATGTAAACGAAAATGAAAACGAGCACGATAGTGTTTATCCGACATTCCACACTCCATATTGAGTAAGAAAACTACTAAGCTACGATTGGTCGCTAATATTGTTTGAGTGTGAATTCTTGAGCTTCGGTAGACAAAAAAGAAATGAAGAAAGGAAAAAAGCCCCCCCCTCCCCAAAGTGAGCAAAGTATTTTAAAAACTAGTGTAAAAAATTCACCAACTTGGTAATAGAGATTTCTCAAAAATAAAGAGGAACCCCTTATAAGGACCTTTCAGAAATTTAAGATCCACCCTTAAAATCTTAACAATCATGTCCCCCGTCTAGTCATATAATAATAAATCTTTCCTGTTATTGTTGTTATGAAAAGATTTCGATGTGGTTATTTGCTGTCTTTACTCAAGTTACAAAAGACTAAATAAATAAATGAAAGAATAACTAAATTCACATCGAGTTGGCTGACTTGTTTGAGCTAAAGATAGTTTTGCAATTATCCAGTGAAAAGAACTTAAAAAAAAGCTCCAACTCATGATATTATTATCAAATTGAAACCCGGCAAAAAATATTCAATAACCTTAGGTGGGTCCTCGTTTAATAACGCGATGAATTCACTTTTCTCTCAACAACCAAATATAACGGACTCTTATCGTTAAAGAAATGCCGATTTCACGCCGGAATAGTTCACAGTTCTGAAAGGATCTCGCTTTTAAATGGAAAAGAATTAATTGATTTCACTTAAGGCCTGCGAATTACCTTAATGGATTGAGTACAGTTTGACAAATCCAATACTAGTACTAAATTTTTAAAAGAATTACCAGTTACGCTTCCTGCTACGGACACGAACAAAAATCTCAAAAGAAAAACGACTTTTAAAAGGTATTTTTAACTGAAACACGCAAGTTAGGGACCATTCACTTTTTATGGGGTAGGGGGGGCTGGTGGAAATTTGAAAAACACTATATATTTTTTTGATGGCCCAACCCCTCGATCATGTATGTATTTTTCAAGGTGGCCCATCCCCAATACTATGTATTTTTTTGGATGACACTGTATTATTTTGGGTGGTCCATCGTTTTGGGCTGTATTATTTTGGGTGGCCCCCCTTATTTCCACCATGCAGCCCCCTACCCCATAAAAAATGAATGGTCCCTTAGATATACAATTTATTATACTCATCTGACTGTCTCAAGCTTAGTTACAAAAGTCAAAATATGTAGTTAAATTTTATGAACAAATTTTTTTTCCTGGTTATTGTTGTCTTTGGATATCAATGAAAAGGAAGTTCACGGTTCCGGTACAAGTATTTTTCAGATTTTTAGTCCAACAAATGGTGTGTATATATATTGTGTCATCAACTTACTTCTTACGGTATATATCAGTTGAGTGAGGCTTTTTATGTTCTAGTTTTCGCTTGAGTTGCGTATTCTCATTTAAAGTAATAATAGCAATTTTGACTTGTCAATAGAAGTTTCATCTTGGATTCGTAGCAAGGGGAGCAACCAAATCAGCTAGCTCGTCAGGATGAGCCATAGAGCACAATTATAAGATTCTTGATATTAAAATATCTAGTTACAAATAAGGCATAATTTATCTACTCAAGCCCCGTCCACACGGAAACGCTTAATGTAAACGACTAAAGAGTTCTCTATCCACACGATTGTTTTCACTTCGTTTTTACCTGTCTACACGAAAACGATGAAAACGCTGTGAAAACGATTATGTGTGGATTATAGCGACTAATAAAGATGCGCAGTGGCCATGTTGTCGTCCTAAAAAGGAGTAGAAACGAGTCACTTGGTCTAGCGTTTTCGGAAGTAAGCGTTTACAAGATGAAACGTTTTCGTATGGACGGAGCCCTCATTTTTGGACTTTATATCTAAGATATAAAGTTCCGACATACTCTGAAGATCTTAAAGTACTCTATAGCAACATTTAAAAAAATATTGCAGTTGAAATGTATACAAAAAACTTTTCTTTCTTGTTATATATCAACCTCGTTCCCAGGGCTTTCTTTTCTCGCTATTTTCAAAATGGCGGACGCTCGAGAGAAGACCCTGGTGGCGGCTGGTCACGTGACTCCAAGATTCTTGGAGTGGGGCCCAGACTCCTCCTTAGATCCCTAAAAACGGCCTAAAAAGATCCGAACAGAAAGTGGTACCCATTAAATATAAAGTAGCGGATCTGTGGAATCTTTCGGGACATTTCCTGCTGCTGAATCCCAATGCGTTTGCTTGAAACCATAGTAAAGTAACTTTAGACTCATTTGTCAGCCTCTTCAGATAGATCTTGTTTTCTCAACTCGCGCAAACGGTTGTCTGTTAACCTGTAAAATACAGACTATTCCCTAAAGGTTTCCCTTTGTCCAAGTGCCAAGTGGTACGGGTGATCGGTGGCCGGTCATTTTAGGGTTGAAAATCTTTTCTGTGTGAACCTTCCGAGGGTTCCGACTCAAAAGTAAATTACGTAACATGACTCCGTATCTTTTAATATTCAAAATTGGGCTTCCTATGTTGAGGGAGAGTACCCCTCCCTCCTGTCCTCATTCCCTCTCCAATAGGAAGCCGCAGGAATCCCGACACTTTCTATAAATCATTTACTCCCGCACTTTGAAATTTACCACAGAAAATTATCTTCTTAAAACTCTGACGAAATCGTCGATTAAGAAACCCATAAATAATTGGATTACATCCACTGTTCATCATGGCAAGCCATGTTGTTGTAGCGAAGAATTCATCGGGCCAATCACAGGACGGGAATAACAAACACGTCATTCCGATCACGTGAGGCGTCCAGCAAAACAAAAATGTCCCCATCACAAGAAAAAGCGTCTTTGCTGCTTTCTTGTCTTGCTTGTATTTCTTTTCCGCTTTCTGTTTTTTCGTTTGTTGTTGAGTGATAGGGTTTTGTGGAGCGACATAGTTTTGTTGAGCGATAGGGTTTTGTGGAGCGACATAGTTTTGTGGAGCGATAGGGTTTTGTTGAGCGTTTTGTTTACCTTGCTCTGCGTCTTCCTTTTTTCGATCGTTGTTTTCAAGTTCCTGGTCGATTTTGTTCTCATTACCCTGTAATTGTGTTTCGCTCAGAACTCCTACCGATGTAAAAGCATTTCTTATTCTCCTAGAATGGTCGTTTGCTGTTTTAAAGATTGAGTAGTAACAGTATGTCATTATTATAAGAGGCGTAAAGAAGTTCAAAGCGAAAAGGAAAAGTACATACGGGACATCGTTCGGCCAGTCACCAGTACACATCGACTCGTTACGGATGTAGGTGTAGCGCGACCAGCCAAATATGGGCAAAATGGCACAAAAAATCGATTGCGCCCAAACATAGATGATCATGATCGTCACCTTTTTTCGTGTCATGATTAAACAGTACTTTAGCGGTTTGATTATAGCCACGTATCGCTCAACAGAAACAGCTGCCAAAGTAAGCACCGAAGCAAAGCAAAATATACCGTTGCACATCCCGTTGATCCTGCACAAGTGATTTCCGAAAACCCAGTTGTATGTTATAGAAGACGTCAATGTAAATGGCATTCCTATTATAGCAAGAAGTAGATCTGCACAGGCAAGATTTGCTATAAACACACTTGTTATCTCACGCAAGTGGCGGTTGGTGTAGATGGCGAGTAGAATGAGAATGTTACCGAAGATAGAAGATAACATGATTATAGCTAAAGTTACGGCTTGTATGAAGATTGCTAACGGAGAACGTTCGTCAGAATCTAATGATTTGCTTGGTATCCAGTCAGTAAGATTGAGGCTAGTGTTGGTTGATAGTGTAGGATTCATCTTGTCCTGTGAAGAAATAAATTGAACAAATATTCAGCAAAACGTTCTGATCAGAGTTATGCCCTTTGAAGCGTGCAATCACGTGATTGTACTGGATCCCGAAAAACTTTCTCAAGTTGTCATTTTTTTAAAACAAAATTCGTAGTGCTGTCAAAAAACCTAATTAAAAATACTATTTTATATCTTTAAGCGATCGCCGATCTCAAAATACAGCGTAGTTTAATTAAAGTTTGTTTTCTCTCCGGTAGAGCCTTTCCCATGGGATCAAAAGCTGAATTCATTCGTTATTGAAGCGAAATATCAGCACGTGACTGTTAGCTGCAAAAGGCCTGAATTCTGAAATATAACTTTCTCGATATGTTTGCTTCGTTTGACTACTGACTTCTCTTGTCTGGAACTAGTTGAACGCAGTCTTTCTGAGCATTCCTTCGACCGAAATGAAACGTTTTTCTTCTACAGCTAAAATAAAACGAATATTCAATCCACAGTGAATCGCTCTTCGTTGGGTTAGTTTCCGCATTTATTCAGCGAAAACGGAAAAGAAGAACAAAAAGAACCAACACGACAATGAAATCAAAACTACAAGAAAAAAGAATATCATTAAATGACGTGAGTGAACAAGTATATTTCCACTGCTTTAATTAAGTTCTTCCAAGCATCCGCTTTATCAACGGGTGAGATTCTTTTAAAATAATAAAATTTAGTCTTCTTGTCATTTTTTGTTAAATGTCTATTAAAAATCTCAACCGCATATTTAGAAGGTTCATTAGGTGGGGTATTATTAGCACTGACTAGATGGTTGTACTCTTTCAATACTACTTCAAACCACACGTGACCAGTGGTGAAAGACAAAATAAATGAATAGACCGCTATCACGCTTGCATAACATTTTGAAATCTTTGTTTGTTTTATCAGGAAAAGGAGTTCAAATTTAAATCTTCCATAATGTCACTATTAAAAAAAACTGTGAAGTTTTGTCACTATTAGTAAAACTGCATGTGAAGTTTCGTAAATACCGTTCCTAATCCAGAGAAGTTATGGTTTATTGAAGCTCGAGATTTTTAAAAAAAATGTTTTACGGACGGGGTTGGGTTGTCCGGTGTCATGCGTTTCTTTGTAAAATTTCATTTGAAAAAAAATCATATCTTTTATAATTCAAGTGCAATCGTTACAAAACTCTGTTGTTTTACAAATAGAGATATGATAAATTTGATTATAATAAATCCTATTTCTCGTTAAAACATTTTTCGGTGTGATAAAAGCCAGCCGGCTGAGTTGATCGCGCTTTAATTATGGGTAAATTATTTTGGTTCAACGTTGGTTATGGTCTTCACTAAGGTCATATAGACCGTTTCCACACCCATCCCGAAGAATTAAATGACAATGACTGCCATATTGTTGTACCTTGTTTAACAAGAGACGCTAATGAGGAATGCTTTGTTTTGAGGTACACCAACATGGCCGCCATGACGTCAAATGAAACCAAATGCGAATCAAAATACAATATGTAAATCCAACGTCTGTCTGTCTGTCGGTCTGTTAACTTTAACTATCAATAACAAGTCAAAAATGTTCCTTTGGTTTATTAAACTAAATTTTACCAAAAATTGAAAAAGTAAACTAAGAGTTTTGTTACAAACCTTTGATCCAATATTGAGCATAATATTAGTATATATTTAAATAAATGTGAAACAAAAAGCTAACTAGCGTGAAAATGAGATTGAGCTTGAAATGAGAATTGAATGAATGAGAATTGTGAATATGAGATTGAAAATACCGAGTATAGGTTAGTTCAGCGCCGAACTATAAAAGCGAGAAACAATATAGTCGTGTAGATGTGAAAAGACTGAAAGTAAGTTGAGAATGTGCTTCGGTTTACTAAATTCCCCTCACAGCGGTGTTTAAATTAATTATCACCCAATTAATTTGTAATTAAATGTCTACTTAAGATAGTTTTTAGTTTTGGTAATAGCATACAACGGAACAGCCTACGGCTCGTGCTTTTAAACATTTCTCTCCGGTGTTTTCAAATGCCGTCGTGTTTTCTCAGTATAAAACATGGCTAAGCCTTCTTTATTTGTTAAATAATACATAGTAATTAAACTATTAGTGAACCGCGACGCAGTGCAAATAGATAAGGAACGAAACTTCTGGGCGCAAAAACAGATTTCAGTAACTTAGGTAGTTCCGGACATTTGCTACTGCGCATCTTTCACGAGCAGCCGAGCGCGCGCACTTTTATTTAAAACGTTTGTATGTGTGTCTGTTAAGAGTCTGGGCACTCGCGACTCCAGATCGAGACAATCTCGTCCCCAGAGCCTTTCCGGCTTATGGTCAGCGAGTTGACGCCGGAAAAGACTCTGGGGAATCATTTTTGCCTCTGGAAAAAAATTCTCTCAAATTGTGATTGGCTCTCCCAAGACAATGGAATATCAACGGAAGTAGAAAATTAGCTAAATCCAAAGCAATCCCACTGTAAACTGGAAATACTTGACACGAGTTTTATAAAAATCTGGAGTATTAAAAAACGCATGTATTTAAAACAGATTTAGGCTTTAAAATAAAACTTCTGCAGCTTATTTTTTTCAAACTCCTTGGTTGGTTAAGATTCAAAATGTAGCAGCAACGCCGTGTTGAATGATTTCAGCAATAATTTGCTGTATTAAACAAACAAACAAACAAAAATCAAGACTGTAGACAATATGTATATGTAACCGTAATATTTACAATTTCTGCAGAAGTTTTACGAGCTGTCAGACGGGTTTCCATATTCTTCTTGCCTCCTTCTTATTGATAAATGAAACCATATACTGTAGCGATATGCACATGTTCAAAAAGGCGAAGTCTTTACTTTAGTAAACACCTGTAAGTTATGGATATTTACTCCAAGTTTAGCTGATATTGGCCGTATTTATACTAGAGACGAATAATTCGTCCAGACAAATTATTCGTGTCAGACGCATAATTCGTCTCAATATTAATTTGGACACAAGACAAATTATGTCTTAAACCGTCTTAATATACTCTGTCTATTAACACGACCAAATGACGGGCTATTTGACGAATTATTCATCAAGAGCAGATAATACGATCTCTTACAACTCGAGAACCAACTTGGTGGTCCCCACTTTTTTTTCGCTCTTCTAAAAGAGCAACTCAAAATCTTAAAACGATTTAATTTAGAAAAAAAATTCACGCTCAAATTCTGTCCGATACTGCCTTGAGTGAAAAGGTTTGAAGATACACTTTGAACAACTATTATTTCATTTATCCAAGAATCAATAAGATTTGTCTGCCGGGTGAATCAGTTTGTGTAATGATTTAATTTCTCGGATACCCTCACACTCTTTTTCCCTTCCCTTCTCTACCCAGTTCCGACGCCTTGGGTACCGGATACGTGCTTTTGAGGTTTTGGTTCTTTTCTCGATTTCTAAATTATAATTAATGTCAGCAAGCAAGCTTAGTAGAACCGTATTATAGACTGAAATCAGGAAAAAATGCTGTGCCGTTTTTTCATACCAGTAGATAAGCAAAGTAGCATACAGTTTTTTCCAAGTGCAACAGGCCATTTCCGAGATACGCTTCAATTCCGCGAACAATGGTTTCAAGTCGAGGCTTCGTGCGAAGTTTTCCTATATTTGTTGCATTTCGCACGAAGCCTCGACTTGAAACTATTGTTAGTGGGAATTGGCGCGTATCTCGGAAATGGAATATTCCTTATACAAGAATGGGGGAGGGGTTGGTGGCTCCAAGATATATATTGTGCAAGTGGTGTCATTTTTCACGAGGACGAATTAAAAGCTCTTGATCACGAAGCGCGCTACCGCTGCCTGCAGACTCTGTCAAGTTTTATGAAATATTTCTGGCTCGTTTTTTAATTACTTGAAACTTTCAAGTCGCCGATTTATGCTTTGTTGGCGGGCGGTGCAGTTGATCTCCTATTTGTCAAGACGCTTTTGTCTAATAATCCCGGCCGTCTCATGCCTGCTTTGATGGGTCGGTCCTCTTTGTTATAACTCTTCCTTGTTATTTGACAACAGATGGGGATCAGCTATAAATAGCTGATATTTCACTAGGATAGATATCAATCTCGTTCCAGAGCCTGCGTTCCTCTTGGTCTGCGCCCAGAAACGAGGACTTTGGGATATTCTGAGGGTGTTTTCCGGAAATTCCGTTTGGAATCAAAATCAGGGTAAACCTCTTTTCGGGAATTTCCAAATGGAACAAAATTCCGAAAAATTTTGGAAGTTTTGAAAGCTTGTCCTTTATTCCGATTGGAAAATCCCGTTCGGAAACTCGTGTTCCATTCATCATTTTTTATTTTAGTTCTAAGCCCCCTCGGACAAATCACCCACCACATGGAAATCAAGATGGCGGCGAACCAAGTTTATCAGTGCTCTTTTGTTGTAATTTACGGCGGGTAAAGGTGGACGCTACCCCTAAAATGACAATATCAAAGTCATCATCGAAAACATCCTCCATATTTTCATCGAGAATTTCTTCAAGACACATGTACAAAATTCAATTTTGTCTCCCGCCATTTTGGATACACAGGCAACCCAAATTCAAAAAACAACGGTGTTCCATTCACCTACCCAGGTGATCTCGATTTGACAGCTCATCAAGTTTTAGCCAATCAGGGCGCGTTCAGTAATTTGATGTGGCGGTCCATTGAATCCAACTATATATTTGTGCAAAAAAAACCCCACCAATTTCACCGTATTTCCTTTCTGATATCATAAAAGTTTGAGGAAAATCAATAGTTTATGAGAAGCAAAAGAAGATATTCAGTTAGTTATCGTTTTCTACATCAAAACAAAGGTAAAATTACAACTTTTTTGTCACTCATTTTTCGTTCGTTACGGCTTGATCATTTTTGCTGACTAAGATTGTCTTGTTTAATTAACTTCCTTGAACTGTTTTTAATAAAAGATCTTTTGAATCAGAAACACCGTTGAATTATTAATTATACTTCTATTATAATCAAATCATTGTTTGCAAACGTTTAAGTTCTCTTCAACAATAATTTTTAAAACAAGTCCGAGTTCGTGTCGACGTGTTTGAATTTACACTACTACAGAAGTTGAGTATGATTAGTTTCTGCTCCAAAAAAACATATATTTTATTTAATTAGGAACTGTAAATAACCCCTTTTTGTTCCTTTTGCAAAATCCCTGGTAAAAGATGGTCCAAATACCGTCTTTGAAACTGTAATTTTTTCGATAATATTGAATGTTTTGAAATCAAAGGACTTCAAAATAAATACCATAGATGCATTGCGCGCGTTTTCTCAGATCACCTGGACGTTGTGACTGGCAATTAAATCAGGCGGTACAAAGTGAATGAAAAGTAAACATGGCGCCTTGTTCAAAATAAAAAAACCCTCTTCTTCCTTACTTTTTTCACGCCAACTCATTAAATTTTCCTTTGAAATTTACGGGGCCTATATATACCGACATCATACCTAATATTATTTTTATTTAAATGTTGATTTTTGTGGAGGAAGGAAAACAAGAGGAAAACCCTTGCGTGCTTCCCATTTAACCATGAAATGAGCGATTAGATCGGCGCAGGCATATGAGTGATTTGAAAGCTTTACCACTGAGTGATAAATTTTAACGAAAAAAGGAGAGACTTAATTTACGGAGGTGGAAGATAGCGCTGTTCCGTATTGAATTGTGCTTAATTATAATGGTAAAACATTTCTATTTTAAAATCGCGTTCAGTGTTACATTCAACTCGGATAAAAAGTGGAAAAAAGGATAATTTTTAAGGATCTTTCCAGTGCCTGCAATGAAATTTTCAAATTCGAGTTTTTTTTCTAGGAATTTCATAGTATAGTGCGAACCCTTAAATAATAAACCCATGATTGGGTTTGGTATTTTTTATTCTTTTCTTCTCCTTTGTTTTTCTTTTTTATATTTTATTTATTTATTTATTTATTTTATGTCTATTTTTATTTTATTTTATTATTTTATTTTTTAAATACTGAAATCCTCAATAAAAAAACAAATTTACTTTTTTCCCTAAATTGAGCATTTAATTTTTCCCCTATGATGTGACGTCATTGTAAAATAGATTCTTATTTTCATCTAATGAACTAGTGCTAGTGTGATGTTTTCTCTACCACTTGCTTTAAAAGGAAAAAAAGATTGAAAATTGAAATCTGTTACTCCTCCGTTATGAAGAACAAATGGTAACTACCCTTAAGGGCTTCACTTTAAATTCAGTACGCCGAATTATGGCGAATATTAGATGTTTATATTTATATGTTCAAGAGAAGGTGAATCTAAATAAACCTGACTGATAAGACCACTACTCAAAGGAGTGGTTTGTCGATTGACATTTAGTTGACGTTAAGTCCAATCCCTAAGTCTTGTATTTTTTTATGGTGTGAACGCTTTAGCTGATTAGTTTACCTTAAGCTAAGACGCCCAAAGTCGACTTTAGGAAAACTTAGTGCCTAGTGTGAATCGGCCTATTGGCTCCATTTCAGTGGGAAATGAAAGAGTGGTGACCCTCAGTTTTTTGTGTTTCTCAAATATAAGTATCTCCAAATACAAAAGAGGCCGAAGTCTCAGTAATTTGTCATTACAAGTGAGAATTATCGATAATGTACACCTCAAGTGTTCCACTCTAAACTGTGAATTGTCTCGATGAGCCTTGTATGTGCTCTTCACTTCCTGAGACGCAAATATTGTATATTTTTAACATGCAGATATAAACGAAAACATAAAATCGGGGAAAAAAGGAGAAAAAACATGAGTTTTTTTATATTGATAATGAATACATTTAGAAAGCAAGTTTTGTAGCCTTTTAAAGCCGATGTAATAGGAAAAAGGGGAGAAGAAATTGTTGAGAAAATTGATATAAAAAATCTCACTAACTGGCGAGTCTCTACAATGGAAGCATCAACAAAAGTTGTATGTATAGGTAACGATAAGATTGCTAAAATAAACATCATTTTAGTAATTTAACATACATACATACATACATACATACATACATACATACATACATACATACATACATACATACATACATACATACAT
>JANTNT010001241.1:0-13856 GCA_024752375.1 Entacmaea quadricolor | reverse complement strand
CCAAAACAGCTGTCCACAGTTTCTAGTTGAACTGGCTTTCTCTTTTACATGACTAGAAGTTGTCAAAGGCCTTAGTGCAGTCTTCTTCTGTCACACATTTAGGGCTTGTAATTTACCTATTATGCTATGCCTGTATCTTAGAGTGAGTTATATTGACTGCAGACCACAGGACATGGTGACACTCACCAAATGTTAAAAATTTTATTTCACACCAAAGGTTCTCTGGGACCACAGACTGCAGTGGCAGTGCTGAGAGAAGTATCCTAAAAGTGACAAGGTATTCTAAAGCCTAGCCGAGAAATGTTTTCACTATGAAATCTCAATTTCAAATGATCAACCTCAATGGCAAAATTAAAACTTCTGTGAGGCACCTTATTAACTTGTGTTGAATAGTAACTAATTTTAATACCTGTCAATGAAATCATCGGCCATGAATGTGACTGAAAAACATATTTTTTAATGATGATCAATATAATACCCAAGAACTTGCAACTTTCTTCTAACCAAATAAGATTAAAGTAATGCACCTATCAATGTCTTGCCCCAAATGGGGCGAGTGCCTGTGATTGTGACAAGTTAACTGAACGCGTTAAGAACTCTCTGAATTCTGTTGACTGGTACCTTCTATAAAAAACTTTAAAGAAAAATGTTGACAAGAACATTTCCAAAGTTATCTCAACTCATCAGAAGAAACTTAAAAGCCTAACTAAGAATGCCGTATTACCCTTCTCACCAAATGAAACTGTAAATAATCTCTCTTTGTTTAATCTAACCGAAGATGAACTTGAACTTCTAAAGAATGGGCTAGGATTCTCTATAAAACCTCCTCATCTCAATAAGACGAACATTCTGGCTTCCTTCGAAAAGATCCACTATACCATGAAGAATAAACTTCTTGATGAAAACTCCGCTACGCACCTAAAAACTGAAATCGCTCACCTAGCTCAAAACTAAAGCATTTTATTGATAATATACGGGCTACTGACAAAAATTGTTGCCCATGTCTTGGGCGACTTGGCCTTTTTTGATGCAGGGCTTTCCCCACAGTCGGGTTTATTGACATTTTGACCTGAATCTGGTGTATTAAAGAAGATATTAAGTTTCTTGACATAGAAGTGTGCTATCCGCTGATTTTATATAATATTTATATATAAAATGATGAGTAAATTTTTAAACATGCATCATGGTGGTGTTATTTTTCTTAGTTAAACATTTATGTTACAGCCTCTGAGCTGCAGTTTCTTTGTGTGGGTCATTTGACAACTTTTGACATGTACATACACCCCCAGAGTGAGGGCTATTGACAAAAAAATATGAAAAATGTCAATAGCCCCTGGGTATGCCCACACTCTCCCCGCTGGGGCAAGACATTGATATATGTGCACAAAAGCTTAACTTAAGGTGACTGCCTACCACTGAATGTTCGATACACGCCCATGAGCTCGCACACACACAAATACCGCTGAGTTTCCATGAAGACATTCGAAATTTTTATAAGGGACCATTGATGTTTTGAATTTCAAGAGTGCAAAACCCTTAAATTTTGCACGGGACTCTATATTTTGAATAATCTTAATAGAAAAAACTTCTAAAAATCTAAGTTATATCAGATTTTTAAGAAAAGTTTAAATCATGAAAAAATTAATTTTTGTAGAAATTTTTGTTTGAATGACAATGCTTTTTGACAGCAGAGAAAGAAAGAAATATGAAAAATCAAGGTATTTCTTTGTCTTTTTATTTAAAGGTGTAAATGTTATATAAGTAGAATGATTCATTAGCCGACATTTGTGCAAAAATTGTCTGCAAAGAACAATTATCTTATGAGTTATAATTTTTTTCTGTCCACGTCCTGTGGCGCAATATTTTTGCTTCAAAAATTCGCGCGAAGGCCTCCATGAAATGTTGGTAATTATCTCAAAAACAAGCCCGGGACACCCCATTTTTCTTTTCATATTTGGAATCAGCATTAAATTTCACTTCAAGAAATTGTGGTTTTAAAAAAAGTTTAAATCAATTTCCATGCGTAGGCAGGCACCTTAATTAGCTAAATCACCAAGAAAAAAACATGAAAGGCATGTGCTTTTGTTCTTACGATATGTGAATTCCAACATTTGATTGACGACTCTAGGTTCGTAGTCGCTTATCCCCATCTCTCTTAATATAGCAGCCATAACCAAAGCATCTTTAGGAGTACTCTTGGCAGCGGGTTTGGAGCTTTCGTTTGTACTTGGTGCTGTGTTGCCATTAGACTGACTGGCCGCCATCTTGGAAACGAGCCCGCTGTCACACTGTACTACCCATCATTCATTGCGATGCCAATCAAAATGGCGGCCAAGACAAACGAAAGCAGTACAAAAGATATTGTGAATATTATTCTAGATGACTATGAAAAGCTAACAAAGTACGTCTTAATATCACGAAAATGAAATATCTAACGTCAGCGTGGGAATATTTGAGAATGAATTTGTAATAAGCATTATGTACTTCTGGTAGAAATCTCTTAATTGTATTTGCAGGAATCTTTTTGAAAGTTTGTCTGCTATTTCGCTTCATCGTGGAAGTAAGACCGATACTTCTGAAGGAGATACAGCCAAGGTATGAATTTAAGAATTTTGTTTGATTGTCTCACAGGAAAAATATTGGTAGACTTCCAGCTTTATGCACTTATCAATGTAAGTCCCGAGGGAGGGGGGTATTCGGGCAAAGGGTGGGGATTTGAAAAAACCCATAACAAAATTCAAATGCCCCAGGCTGGGGAAGCAGTTCTTGGTCAAATAACACTAAAAAATACAGGGCACAAGAAGAAATTGTCAATCGCTGGACAGAGTCTGTGATCAAATTCCCGACCCAGGTGAACATTTTTGCTATCAAATCCCCACCCTTTGCCCCTTTACATTGATAAGTGCATTGTTGTAGCTGTGGGAGGAGATGGATGGGACCAAACTTTGTGTGTTTGATTTTTATGTAGTTCTAGTCATAAGATAAGTTGAGGGGGGGGGGGGGCAGATTTATTTTGACCCTCTTCTGTATTCATGCTAAATTTCCTATACTACCTTCTGTTGATGTTAATCACCCCTAATTATATTTTTCATTTCAGTCATAATCTTGAAAAAAATTTAGATCAGAATGTTATATGTGTTTATTAGAAATACTGGACAAAAAATTGTTTCAACAACATCCCGTCATCATTGTCAAGCGAAAGTAGATGAATAAATATGAATATAAATGAGTACATAATATTCATATTTATTCATTTATTTTACTTGACAATGATGACTGGATGTCATAATTTTTGTTGCTAGTATTTCTTATGAATACTATTTCTTAGGTTAATCTAATTAGTATGTTATATGTTTAGTTTTTATTAAAACATAAAATTTAAAAAAGCAGATTTTTATCCTAATGTATTTTCAAAACACGAAAATCTAAATGAATATCTTATTAATAAGTGGAAATGTATGCCGATTTGTATTAACAGTAACAAGACAGATAATGATGCTGGCATGTGTACTCCCCCTAACAATATACGGTAGCTAAGCTTTTATATGTTGTGTTAAGTGAATTATTACCAATAGAATCTGATTTTAAAAGGTTGTAAATCAACTTACAGAAAAAGATAAAGAACTACAAGCAGCAATTAAGATTGGTAGGTTTATTTTGTCACTACTTTTTATTACGTCCATCATGACAAGTTATTATCCATTATTGTAAAGAAAGAAAGCACGAATAGCTTTCTAAATCTACTTTTGAAAAGTAAACATAGCTGATTCACATTCAAGAATAGGCATTAGTATTGTTTACATTTGTCAATTGATTTATGTCATTGGTCTATTTAAAGCTTAAAAGCTTTTGGCTTTTTGTGAAAACCTGTGATCTTTTACGCGAGGAAATTCTTACCATGTATTATGAGACTGTAATGAAAGGTAGAGATATTTGAAATATTGGTAATGGTTTTTTTGACAGTAATCATGCAGCTGCCAAGAAAAGTTCTCCCAATTGGATAAATCAAACAAAAGAATTCATTAATTGTCTGTTCATTCTGGGTTAGGATTGGGGTTAGCCTATTGGAGTAAATCTTCTTTGCAGGTGTGATCTTACCCCTTTTCAATCCACTTCATGGTTTATTCAATCCACACCCAGGTTTACATGTATTTGATCCACCTAATGTTCACATTTGATTCATATTCAATTCAACACATTATTGAGTATCATATACCTAAGCAATGTTAAAAGAAGATCCTTTCTTTTAACCTTATTGTAAGAGTGTTTTCATTAAATAAAAAACCTGGATTAAAAAGACTGTCAATCAAAAAAAACAGTAATTGAAATATTTGAGGTCAACAAAAATTCTTTCCTTTTTAGTGGATATACATTGAATATTATTTATTTTCCTTGTTTACAAAATGACAGGTTACTAGAAAAATGTATTATAGATTTGCCATCAAAGATTATTAACCATGATCTTCTTACATACATGCAGCGAAAGAGCAAATGGATTGTCAGCTTAAAATTCAAGCTGTTAAAGAAAATGTAGCCAAGAAAGATCAGGAAATTTTGCTGCTTGAAAATCAATTAAAAGAAACTGAACAAATTTTGGTAAGTTTAAACTGTCATCATGTACCAGTCCAACCTGTAGTAAACCCTCAATTGATGATATTTGCTAATTTGACAAATTGAAAGTTAGCATGTTGATTTTTGTGGAGGGAGGAAAACTGGAGAACCAGGGAAAAAACCTCAAAGCAAGGAAGAGAATCAACAAACATAAATTTCTTTTCACACAAGTCCTGAGCTTATGAGTTTAACCCTGGAACTATGCAGTGAGAGGCAACGTTCTAGAAGCACATGGCATCTTTGCTACCCAAGTGCTGGTTGAGTTATAACTATAAATAGATTCAGTTTTCATAGGTTTTCAACATTGATTGCATGATGAATATGTAGGAAAATTATGAAGGTGCATGTACAGCATTAATTTATTAACTTTACTGATAGATTATGCTTTCTTTGATGCTAAATTTTATGCTTAAATCTTCAGTCACAGGCAATTTTCCAAGCCAAAAAGAAATTAAAAGCAATAGAGCAAGCAAACAAAGGTACATGTACTTGCCTCTCTCAGTATTTGTCAAACTCATGTTTTTGTCAACCTTTATTCTCAGTGCCTACAGTGAGAGAATGAGTGTTCAGGATTTATATAGTGGGGAGGGGGTCTTTAGGGATTTGGAGAGTGTCAGCAATTTTGTCCAAAAGCAATTAGAGGGGGAATGAAAAGATTTTTCCTCCATAGTTTCATTTATCCCTTCTTTCCATCATTTTTTCATCCCTTTGCTTGTTCATTCATATTAATTTTTTCCTTCCTTCCTCCCTCCTCTTCTTTCTTTCTTCATTCTTTCTTCATTTTTTTCCTTATATTTATTATTTTGTGGTTGTAAAATATGAGTTTTTTTAAATATTTAGTTAATTTTAAGATCAATTAGCATTTCTGTAGTTAGTGGACAAAATTCTTCAAGTGATTAAACCTTGGAGTTTCATAAATATAAATTTGATTATTTCACTAACTTCTCCCTTTGGATGCATTTAATATGTACAAACTATGAGTATTTAGTTTCATTTGAGATAAATTTGAAACTTGATAAAGAATCAGAATTTGAATAAAAATTTTATAATTAATTTTTAAGGTTCTGTGTCTTCTGAAGAACTTATCAAATATGCTCATAAGATAAGTAGTAGCAGTGCTGTTGAAGCACCAACAACATGGATGCCAGGTAAAGTATTTTAATCAGTTTTACTAGAAATTTATTGATACATGTAGTTCAGTATTAATAATTAAAGGACACTTTTTTGATTGTCTCACAATCACAATCATTACACGACGTTTCGACTGCTACTGCTAGTCTTCATCAGACGATGGTGTAGACTGGATGACGGCTTGCCTTTATACTTGTCAGCAAGCAGTCATCCAGTCTACACCATCGCCTGATGAAGACTAGCAGTAGTATTTGAAATGTCATGTTCATTTAGTTATGATCGTAATTGTGAGACAATCGAATTATATAAGTATCCTTTGTTTATCCTCCACGATGAACAATCCTTTTCACTCTATATAGTTCAGTATTGTTATTCAGCAAAATTAATATCAAGTTGTGGTAATTTATCTTGTTGAAGGGGATCCAAGACGGCCGTACCCTCTAGACATAGAAATGAGGTCAGGATTACTAGGGAAACTTGGTGAAGGTACAGATACCACACCAGTGTCTGGTATGGGAAATGATACTACACCATTGTCTGCAGCTGCAACTTTAGCTAATGGTAAGAATTACAAACAATCATGACAACTTTTTCCACATTAAGGTATCAGGCTACCCCAAAAATTATTCAAAATGGTGATTTGTAGATTTTTAGTTTCCTGATTAGAATACAATAAAGTCTTTCATTTCAAGAAAAAATCAAAAAAAATTTTTTCATGAAGTTAGAGAAGAATAGTTTTTTTCACACCATATTTCCTGCACTTGTATCTGCCAAGCTTTTATTCTTTACTGCATGCAATGTGTCAAGTAAAAACATAAAATTACAATTTTATTCAAATATTCCCATCTCAGTCCTTTTTTCAAGCTGGAGATCTAATGATTAAACATCTACCAGTAAAAGAGTATTTGAAGCCGGAGGAAAAATTGTTCATTTCTTGCGTAAGTGATATGATTTCTATGCTTTTTTCCAGCTCAATTTCTTCTGCCTTTGAACTTCGTTGTTCACCCAACTTTTCTTTGGGGTTTTTCTTTCTTTCTTTACTTTTAGCATGGTCCAAAAATATAACTTGAGCAGTAAAAACGTGGTAATAAAACAATGTGATATCAGTAGAGTAGTAAAGTTAACCCAAATTAAGGTCAAACTCTATGGTCCTTATGTATCAAATCTGTCCTCAGAGACAACATGTGGCTTCTTAATCCCCTTGTATCAACAAAGGCATTTCTTTACCTTGAAAGATTTTTTGAGTTTTTCTCAAAAGAGAATTTGCATTTAGTTAGGTGCACATCTTGAGTTCCAGACCAAAGGGAATTAAACAATCTTGCTAAAATGTGGTGAAAATAATCTCACATAAATGTTCTTCAAAACAGTGTCTATGATTTTTAATTTTTTCCTCCATTCAAAAGTTGTTGTTTATTGTGCCATTGCATTTCATTTTTGTACCTCTGGGGTTGAGGATGTTGATTTTTTTCTTCTGAACCCCCAAGATTTCCACTTGAATCTTTACCTCCTGAAATAATGGTCAGTTTTGGATTTTCATGACTTTCTATTGTTTATTTTGATCTTACCCCCAAGAATTTCCATTTTCTTCTCCCTGAACCCCAGCTATTTACCTTATACCCCCAGGAAGAAGAAGAAGTTGATTTTTACGGAGGGAGGAAAACCAGAGAACCTGAAGAAAAACCCTCAAAGCAAGGTAGAGAACCAACAAAAGTTGTGATAACCAACAACCAACTCTACTTACTGGAATCAAACTCAGGTCACATTGGTGAGAGGTGAGCACTCTCACTGCTACACCACCCATGCTTCCCTTTCTCATCTTCAAACTCACGCTGCACCTATCTGTAGATCCCTTCAAATTTTACAGCTTCATGATATGATCTTTAGGGAATTATATCAAAGCAACGGGGCAGCTTATCAAAAATTGGAGACAGTTTTGACAAGTGATATCTTGTATAAACTTAGAAAAATAATCACCATAAATTTCTGATAAATTCCAGCTGTCCTGGAACTCCTTTTTTAGAGCTATGTGTAAATTCATATAAGTCTATATATCTTAAATAAATGTGTTTCTTTCATAAAATAAAATGCACCATTAAATTCACCATTTATTTATCTTTTAGAAAATGTGTACTTTATCAAAAGATAAAAAGCGATTGCGCATGCTGTGTGCAGATTTAAAGCATGCAGGGTTTTATCAGAACATGAATGAAGTGTTGAGCACAATGCGAAGTGGAGTGCTTCTCGTAACTTCATGAGTGTTCTGATAAATTCCCAAGTACTTTAAATCTCCACAAAACACAGTGCATGAGTTTTTTATTTCTTTTTTATAAAATAACTTCCAGATATCCTGTGTTCTGATTGGCTGAAGAGCGTGTTTTTAAGAGAGTTTGAAACAGAAATTTTTGAGTTATTTTATAAAAGCAATAAAATTCATTTTCCATGTTTTAAAGTCTTATAAAAACACTTGGGATGTTGGGAGAACACATGTTCTCCCAACATCCCGCATGTTTTTATAAGACTTTAAAACATGGATTATATATTGGTAAACTGGCTTGAAAACTTAAGTTACTCAAGCTTACCAGCACATCACCAATTTATGTATATTTGTTTTACATTGTTCAAAATAATCCTGCAAAGTGCAAATAAATAATCTAAATCTAATCTAGTAGCCAGTAGGGGATCCCTGATACCTTGAATCTTTAAAAATAGACATTTTTACAATATGGTGCCCATCTTGAATTCTATTTTTATAAAAAAGATAATGGGATGTCCTGGGGGCAAATTAATGTTATTTTGCCCCCTGGGCATCCCATAATTGTTTTAAGAACAATAGAATTCAAGATGGCTGCTATAACAGTAAAAAGCTCTATTCAAACTGTTTTGAGAAAAAATAAATAAATCTCGTCTGGAATTGATAATAATGTTTGGAATTAAATAGCCCACTTTCGATATTCTGGTTCAGGGATCACATACAAAACAATCAAAGTTGAGGCTGTGGTCAAACAATGGGTGCGTCTTAATTATTCTTTTGTTCCCTGGAGCCTCGACTCTGAGTAGTCTGTATGTGATCACTGAACCAAAATATTGAAAGTGGGCTTTTGTTTTATTATTTTTGGATTTTACCTATTTCTCATTTTATGTTAACTCCACATCAGAACACAAGTTGTAATTTCTGAAATGAAGAAAATTCAATTTAAATAAAGTTAGACAACAACTGTCAGAGCTGTATTTCATAATTAACAAATGTTAAACCATTGATTAATGAAGTAAAGGGAGATTGGAACAGGAAAGAAAAAATAAAACCATAAATATTTAATATAGCAGTGTATTTCCAAGAGGTCTTAAAAGCAGAAATGTGATAATTTTAAGAAAAACACACCATATTTGATCAAAAACAGCAGATCCATTGTGTGTTGAATAAAGAGATGCTTTTTTTGAACACTTCTGACATTGCTATCTAGCAAAATTAAGATCTTCAAACTCAATCAGCCCATCAGATTATACTGCTTGTTTAAACTGCTTCACCATAGGATAGTCTCAAGAAATATGTTGGTATAATCACCCTATGTCATAGTCAACTAATATGAGGAGTAATTTTTTGTCAAATGAGATGTTTGTAAAACAGACTGCCTTACTCTTCATATCTTTCTTTTTACTATTGATTTTTGTTTTGAAAACAAAAATGTGTAAAATTTGGTTGTTTTTTGACAAATAGATATAGATGATGATGCCTTTATTAAAACAGTAATCATTTTATGCATCATTTCAAAATAAAAGACAATCTATTCAAAATAGTATTCAATTGTTTTTGTATTCAGATGGCATGATAAATGGTCAATCATCAGCAGGGTTATCTTGGCAGTCACATCTTCATAGATTACCTAACACAACAGAGGTACTTCAAGCTTTACTGGTTGCCTAAATTACATGCTAAATAAACTCTCATCTATGATTAATCTGATATATAAATAACTTCAGTGGAAACTTTTAACTGGTAATTGAAATATCTAGTTTGTTGTTGTTTTAGGTAAGTGGATGGCAAGATGTTGTGTGTGTGTGCGTGTGTGTGTTTTTACTTTGTTTTTTTAATTATTTTTGTTTGTATGTATCGTGTGATGACTTAATCCACCTTTACAAAGACGCATATTTTTCAGTATTAGGGTTTTTTTAATAAATTATTTTTACCTATTTTTGTGGTTGTTCTAAGTTAAGCAGATGGCAAAACGTGTGCGTGTTTTTGTTTGTTTGCTTGTTTTTATTTTATTTTATTTTATTTTTGTTTATTTTTGTTTTTTTTGTTTTTTTTTTTGTTTTTTGTGGTGTTGGTAACTTGTACCCCTTCACAAAGACACGTTATTTTTTAATATTTAAGTTTTTTTGTTTTTATAGATTGCTTTTACGTATGAATATTGTGTCAGATAAAAATATATATAAGCTAACAAACGCAATAATATGTGATCTGTGTGAAGCAGATTATGTTGGGATGACTACCCGACACCTACATCAGCGCATTGTTAAACGCAATAATGAATTGTTTTTAATTCTGGTGTGGTCTTACAAACGTGTTCTTTTTTTAGCTACAAGACACAACAAATGATACTATTATTGGAGCTGCTAATGGTCGGCCAGATCACGTGATCACAGAAGAAGTCGAATTTATGTCGTCTGGATCATCTTGTTCGTCATCTAGTAGCAGTCCATAATTATTTATTCTTTAACATAGAAATGACTCTATATTTGTTAGGTTTGTTGTACAGAAAGATTAAAGTTATATAAAGAAGGTATCTGCTTCTCAGAAGTTGGTTATATTGATTGTTTTTATAACTTTTGGGAAAGATTTTACGCCAAAAGCACTTCAAAGTTAAAGCCGGCACACACCAGGCGACAAGTCGCTGCCAACAAACTAGACGATAACTCTCTCTGCCGACACAAAGATGGCAACAAGTCTGTGCGGACACAAATAGACCTTCTCCAAAATGGCTGCCGCAATTTTATTTTTCAACCTAAGACAAATGATCCCTGAAATATTAAAGAGCATGTTTCACTTAGCAGCTGTGCAACTAGACGCCGTCGGGTGTTCACTGGGCTGCCTCTCGCCTTGTGGATGCAGACGACCTTGCAGTTAATTTAGTAGACTATTACCCCATTCACACCAAAGCGTGTTTAGTTAACCTAGATTTTTTCATTGTCATATGACGAGAGAGAATGTAAATACAAATCAGTTCAAATAATTACAATTTATTTGGTGTGAGATGTGTGATGTCTTTATCCATTTTGCTCAAGGGCAGTACAATGTATTGTGTGACCAAATGGGGTATATGACTAACCGTTCAGATATCCTGATCCTCTGTAATTGAGTGTGAAATATTTTGAAAACAAGTACCTAACAAATGGTGTTTTAGCTTACGTCTTATAGATAAGTGCCCGGGCCGCACAAGGCAGATTTTAAATTTCGCTATTCGCTTTGCTAAACATAAGAAAGAGTCTTAGTTATTCGTCTTCGTTCTGACTTGTAATTTACTTATATTCATGGGCAGAAATTTGCTATAACATGGCCGACGAGCATGCGCACTTCATGCGTCGCAGGTCAAAAAAACATGGCGGCTATATAAGAGGATGAGTGATACCATATGCGATGTATAAGCGGTCAACTAGCCGTTTTGTACAAAACTGCACTGCACCGACGAAGTCCAATTAGACCGAAACAGCTGTCCGCAGTTGCTCTGTACTCGGATAAACTCCTTCTTGTTCTTAATTACTATCCTGAGTGTTATTTTCTAACAGTATCAGCCATTCATTTTACTATTTTTCCTAAATTGCTCATAAAAAGCTCATCAGCTAAAGGCCTTGAGCCCGCGAACTCAGACTGCTGACCTGTACCAAATTTCTACCCATGTAACACTTAGCTGATACTTTTTGCTTGCTTCTAATTCTTTAATCGGTTTCTACAAGTCTCTTTTTTAGCCGATCGCCGTATTCTTTTGCCGTAAGTACGGGTTCCGACATTTTAGCTAGACATTCATCGAGTTGTAATATGAAAAATAGAATCGATTGGATGGTGGTAGGTAAGTTGAAACACCGTGAATAAAAACGAGTTTGCTTAACTAACGTTTCGAACGTTAGTCCTTCGTCGGAGTAAAAGAGAATATACGAAGAGAGAGGCAGTTAAGCCATGTGGGATAGGCTGAAAATGACGTATTGAGGAAGCGTAATAGGTAAATTACGAGCCTTGTACAACGAACAGAAGAAGACTGCACTGAGGCCTTTGACAACTTCTGGTTATATAAGATAGTAAGCCAGTTCGACTAGAAACCGTGGTCAGCTGTTTCGGCCTATATTGGGCCTCATCCGCAGGGTGTATCTAGAGAACTGGCCGCATTGGGAGTTGTCTAAGGCCTCAGTGCAGTCTGGTTTGGAGCGGTCGCTCTTACGAATGTCATAATTTTTGATAATTTTATTCTCTTTTACTCAGACGAAGGACTAACGTCCGAAACGTCAGTTAAGTTAACTCGTTTTCATTCACGGTGTTTCAAATTACCTACACCCATTCATCGTTTCTATGTATTATACACCGACGCAGCTCAAACTAGATTAATCACTAGTTTTCTTTTGAAATATGAAAAAGTTCATTCAAACCCATGATAGCTTAAATGCGTATTCTTCATGTCTTTAAACTCCGATTTATTTGCCTGGTTTCCGTCTTATAAGATGGTTTGTTTTTCTTAACCGAAATCCTTTCGATTTTAAAGCCATCGCATTTGTAAAACTCCGATTTGAAGCTTCTTAGGATCCCTGTGGTGATGATATCATAGACCGTTGAGCAAATTTTTGGAATTTGTAACAGGAGAGAAAAAAACACGGAGATACGAAAATTAATTTTCAACTGGGCTCGCACACGGCAGCCCAAGAAAAATCGAGAGAGTTACAATGGAAATCCGCAGAGAGATGATTTTTTTAAAATTTGTAAATTTTACAGACAAATGTATGTATGGGGGTATAGCGCATAACCCAGCCATACATTTGTCTGTAAAATTTGTTAAAGAGTTGTTGAAATAAAAACTGATTATGCTAATGAGCGGGAGCCATTTTGGAGAAAGGTCTGTTAGGCGGCAAGTCGCTGCCACACGTTGCCTTGTGTATAATGGATTTCAAAACACAAACCAGAATAGCTATTATTACGGTTGTATACAAATGACATGCATATGAGCATTATGCATTGTATTGACCCGATAGCCTCGCCTGATTGATTCAAAAACAAAAGTATTATCTCGTTTACATACAACCATAATAACAGCTATTGTGCGACCAGTTGCAGGGACAAAATTCTGTCGCGGGAACAAGATTTTTCTCAAGAATTCTACAGTACACGCGAGGGGGATTGTCGGAGGGACTTGTCGCCTAGTGTGTGCGGGCGTTTTAAGGTCATTGATTGTGTGAGAGATTTTAATGGCGTCACTCTACGTTAGAGGTTCGGAAGAGTATCATGTTGTTTAAATGTTGGTAGCTTCAATGAGAGCTTTTTCATAGCTGGTAGTTATTTACCAGCCCGTGAGGTCCGGATAGATGAAGACTGTTGAACGACACCGTAATTTTTATTTATTTTTTTATTTTTTTCATTGAAGGCGACAAAAAAATACATTCCAGTTTAGCTCTGCTCACAAGTAACTGAAAAAACACTTTTTTTTTCTCTAGAATGTAGACATGAAAAAATAAATAAATAAACATATAAATAAAATAGATAAGTAAATAACCCTTTCCGATAAAAAGAATAAATATTGAGTGGTGGTTTGGCTGTGCCCTTGTCAAAAGATGAAAATTAAATAACCGAAGAAGTTCCGAATGAATGCCTGAATACCGCTCGATCGCTTGTACACTTTAACTGAAATCAAAAAGAAAAAGTATTTAAAATGAAAAAAAAAAAAAACAAACAAACAAACAAAAACGTTATCTATTTTAAAATACGGGATGCATGTATGATACATCGTATGTTTATATGTACGCATGTAATATACGTATATTAGCTGAAGAAGGCCGAAGGGCCGAAACGTCCTTAATAAAGTGGCAATTGCAAGTTGCCTGTCTTGGTTTCTTTTTTTTTTTTATATATGTTATAT
>JANTNT010001130.1:0-13859 GCA_024752375.1 Entacmaea quadricolor | reverse complement strand
CGGTGGTGGGACAACACAGGAAGCCTGAAGGGCCATTTTCGCGTACTTTGAGACGCTATAAAAAGTCAGGGATTTATCGAAATTTTTTCTTTACAGAAGTTCTTAGAAACTTCTTATCTTTAATATAAAATAAGAACTGTGGAAGGGGTTAGGGGCACTTTAATTTCACTCCTTACCTCCAGGATTTCCTAAGGTCCTCAACCCCAAGGGTGCAAAAATTAAATGAAATGGCTCATTGTAAATAAAAAAATCAACATATGTAAAAGATAACAATGTTGGTAAAAGCTTACCAGTAAATGTTTGCACTTCCAGACCCTCTTCTTAACTCATGGAGTTGAACACCATTGCTTGTATCGAAAACCCTTATAAGTGTCCCCTAATATATAACATATGTCATGTATAACTGACAGTATTGTACATTATAGTTCAGCAGTAAATCTAAGGCTCATTTTCATTTACAGGACAAAGCATGCTACCTTTGTCAGAAGTCAACACCTTTTGACATCTTTCTTGGCACTTTTTTGGTATTTTAACGAAGTATTTGATTGCATGAAATTTTCAAGTCACCGCCTTACACTATGTGGGTGGCAAAGACGAGTGGTCAGTGTTGGTTTTGTAATTTATTTGTCCCTTGTTCAAATCCCACTCTAGCCACTAGCTGAGGCTGAATTTTTTCTGATTTTGGTTAGTTCAAATTTATTTTATCAACCATGCTTGTAAAATAGCCAACTGGTTCACCTCCTTGCCAGTTGGGATTCTTATCGCTGTTTGCATTGCTACGCAGCCACCCCAGACAAAAATCACGACGTGTAGTATGCAATAGACTGCTGTCAATCAAACACGTTGACGTCTTTTACATGCGTGTCATCAGTACAATTGCTTTTGACACTTCCCTCCATGGTACCTGACTGAGAAAATCTGATTGAAAAGCCACACTCACTGATCCACAAGCATGTTAAAGATATCAACATGTTTGATTGACGGCAGTCTATTGCATACTACACATTGCGATTTATGTCTGGGGTGGCTGCATAGCAATGCAAATGGCGATAATTGAGGGCCATAATGAAAACTTGTGTCGCCAGTAATATATGTCACTCTCATTAAAATAAAGTTTTTTTTTAAGGGTAGCACACTGTTTTTTGTCTGTTCAAGACTTTATCAACAATAAATTCATTGTTGTCAAAGTTGCTGTGGACCATTTTAGCAATTTTTTTAAACTTTACACCCTCTTTTTCATGTTTCCAAGACAACCCAGATGTTGGTGTATTTACTGATGTTTTGGCTTCCGTGCCGCCATGGAGCACCCTTGGAAGTGGGGATGGGGAGGGGATAGCCCAAGGAACATAAAATTGGGAAGCTTCTCCTCATCAGTCAAAGTTAAGCTGGTATGATTGATGGAAGTCAAAAACCAGATGAGACTGCAAAAGCATGGGCTGTAAATAGTGAACTAAATGAACTTTAATTGGCATGTTCTTTTGTTTTACCAACCTTTTCAGATGCTGTAGCTAGTCGTGTTCCTTGTAAATTCATAGCAATACAACTCATGGAAGCTTCATGGGCTGCAACTTCTAATGGAGGTCTTTCAGTATTGGCCAGATCAACTATTTGGACATGGCCCATTTTACGGCCAGGAAATGCCAGTAATGAGTTATTGCTGCTTGGGCATAATACACACAGACCTGTTGAACATCCAAAATTTGATTATTTGAAAAAAAAAACTTTTTCAGGAACAAACAAGCTACTGACAAACTACCAACAAGCTATTGACAAGCTACCAACAAGCTACCAACTAACTACAACACACTAGAAACAACCTAGCACCTATTTCTTCCAATTGGAGGCAATTGGAGGCATAATGTTCTAGCATACTAATCTGTATCTTCTCATGATTGTAAGCTACACAACTGCCAATCAAGCCTTAATGTGAGTGGCAACATGAGTGGCCATGTTGTATTGGCACATACAATCACGAGCCAAAGGCGAGTGACTGTATGGCCAATACAACACGGATGCGAATGTTGTAGACTACTTATCATATTCATTTTTAATGAAGATGATAATTTCTTAAAATATTGTTCAAAAGTAGTGTTATTTAAAGAATCTAATCTGATGTTTTTGATGCATGCATACAATGTGTACACAGCATCCCACATGGAATAGTGTGTTTAGGTTAACAAGACTAGGTGCAGGATCTTTGATGAACTTGGTGGGACTAGCTTCTGAAAAGGCTCTGGGAAACCATCCTCCTTAAGCCAGACCCACAGGTTTATTAGTATTCTGTATCAGATACAGAATACTAATAAGCTGTGCTGAATGGGGGTTTACAGTGTTCTCATGTGACCCCTGTATTGCGATTTCATTGGGTCTTACCCTAATGAATTGTTCATGAATGTGATAAATGCAGCCTACAAACTCCTCCACTGATAATGATTGTAAAGTGCATTCAGTCATGTGGAATGCAGCATAGAGCCTCTATATAAGTATCACCATTATAACCAAAAATTTACCAACAACATTCCAATACTGAACCTACCAATGGTGACTTTCTGGTTGTATCACAAAATTGTTTGATGTTTATATTTTTATCATGCTCTTAAGACAAATAACGATGCTTATTATGCTTACTGAAAACAGCGTTGGCACACATACATGTATCCAAACACAGATAAGAGGGTTGAATAAACAAGGCAAAGCCGAGTTTTTTTAACTGACTTCCAGGTGTTTGGATATCTGATCCAACACCCTTTCAAGTGTTGGAAATGAGTTCTCAACTTTATGAACAATTTGTGGAGAAATTAAAGCAAAAGTTGGTTTAATTTTATGCAAGTGTCAGAACACATATCCAAACCCCCTAAAGGTAGTGATTTTCTTTGTTTTGTCCTCATTAATGATTAATTAATTTGAGAATACCTCTTATACAGCTATTAATCTTATGTGTACCTTTAGGGTTGTTTGCTGTCTCAAACACATGAAGTTGTTGAGGGTTTTGTGTAAATGTAAAGACTTTAATTAAATTTTCCAAGACAACCACAATTCTGAGTAAAAGAAAAAATTAATATTGATATAACATTATGTAATATGAGTGGCATGGTTGGTTTACACTACTATGGCGTACCCTCACCAACACAGCACTTTGGCGCAAGGGGTCCATGGATCGTGCCCTGGATGTGTAGTCTTGTATCTGAGTTGAGTTTGTTTGATGTGCAAAATATAAGTTTTTATGTAGACTATACATGCATAAAAGATAACAAACTAAATTGATATTTGAATTAAACTAAATTGACTTTAATTAACTTTTAATTACTCAAATTAACTTTAATTAATTAAGATGGGAGGGGCTATACCCCCTGGCTCTGATGTTTATGGCAACCTTAATGAGCTGGGCAAAGTTATCAGTGCTTTCATCACAAGCTTGCAAAGTAAACTGTTGGATTTCACGTCAACATCAGTGGCTATTGTCTCTAGACGTCCCCTATAGGTTTCACTTCTAAGGTCCTCTATTTCTTTTGGTCAGTGCCAAGAAATGAAACGCTCTGGCAAATTTAACTGCCATCTTTTAATCATCATGTATCATACACCAGTGCATCCTGATGCCTGTCACCAGGGATGGTTCGCTGGTTTGAACAAAACCCCTCTCCCTCCCCTCCCCATCCCCTTCCATTCATAAATTTGAGTGAGAACAGTTGGATGCATAAAAAGACTGATAATAGCAGAAAAACAAATCCCCCCTTTTTGAGGTCCTAGCGACAGCCCATCTATCATCACCTAGCGAGATCCCATCTTAATGGCAGGCATAAGCAAGGGAGGAGGGGGTCCCCTGGTGTGCCTGTGAACCCCTCTCAATAAAAAATACACACACACAAACATATATTCATTAAGCTTTTATAATCTGGGGTGGAGGTAGGGAGGGTCACAAGTATGCACACATACAAGTACACACACACAAAACATTCTCTTCTTTGTTGGGCAATTACTTGTTATTTGACTCTCCCTAAAATATCCTTATTCTTATCTTTAAAAATACAAATGTATCCCTGAATCATTGACTGTAAATGCACACAAAGTTTCAATGTTCCATGACAGAATTGAAGTTAATGAAAACTATAAGAAAAGGTCTTTCTTGAAATAAACTTCCATTGAATTTATCTTAGGAAATGCTTATGGAATCTATTCTATGCAAACCTGTCTCTTCGTAGTTTGACAGCTTTGACACTAGTAGAGAAATCCAACTCAATGACACACTTCTTCTTCAGATCATCCCACACCATCACTGAATAAAAAAATATGAAACCTCTTAAAGTACAGTACAGTACTACAGTAACTGGTCCACTTAGACAATAAGAACCAATCAAGATTTGAAGTGTTCGTTGAAGTGGAGTGAAAGTTCGAGCCAGTCATTGGAGATCACAATCAGTAGAATCTTGAACTCAGCCAATCACAATGCTCCATTCCCACAGTCTCTTGATAACATCAAAATTGTTTGTCAGATATCATTCAGATCTTGGCTTTTTTTACTTGCTCCTGATTGGCTAGAACTGGCTAAAGTTGGAATGCATTGTTTTCACTCTAAATCTTGATTGGTTCTCATTGTCAAAGTGGCCCCATTAAAGTAGACATTGTAACATAAATTTGATGATTCTTTTTTTCAATCTTATTGATACAGAGAAACAAAATGTAATAAATTTTCAAGGGAAGCAAGTTAATGTTGGAGGGGGCTGAGTATCTGTGGCTAGTATGATACTTCTTATACTAAAAGGGTTTTTTGTAAGTGGGCAGTCCCCCAAGCTCTGACATCCATGGTAACCTTATTTACATCTTGGACAAAGTCATCAGTACTTTTATTAAAAGCTGTCTAGCAAACCAGATATAAAATGTAACTTTTTATAATCTTGGAAGAACTTTGTTTTTACCATTGATTAGCATGGTGAAAAATCAAAGAGTAGAAATGATGCATAGTTATAGTGCTTAGAAAAGAGGTTATTCTGTGGTGAAAAATCCCCAAGTTATTTAATACAGTGCCGGAACTAGACCTGAATGGTTACTGAGGCAGTAGACCACCAAATCTTAACTAGGGGGGTCCAAAATTTTGAAATTCAGGTTCTCGGAAATGTGATTTCAGGGCAAATTGGTGATGCTGTTCCACAAAATTTAGCGTACACACTGTAACTTAAAAATGATAAAAGAAATAATTTTTCTAAAATATGAAAATTGTTAATCGCAAACATTACATTACTCGGCAGTTTTCCATTTTCTGTGAACCAATAAGACAATAATGCCAAACAAAACTAAATTCAACCGAGGCAAGTGCCTCGTTTGCCTGATGCTAGTTACGGCACTGTAATATTGAACTCACCTCTGGTTGGAGGGTATTTAGGATTTCTACCACCTCCAACAAGAGCTAAATAATTACATCTAAACAGCATTTCAACATGACCAATTCCTCCATCTGAAAAATCTGAGCAAAGTTAAAATATGTCAGTAGGGTAAAAGTGCTTTTATACAAGGAAATGTTTTATTATTGTTTTACTTGTTTTGCTACAATTTTGGTTGCAGGATAAAAAAACATGGTGTTATTTGTTGTTGCACAAAGAGTGTGCTACCAAGTACTGTTTGTGAAAGGTCACTTCTAACTAAATCAATTCATCACAAAATGCTGTAGTACTATTTCTGTTGTAGCTTGTTGGCAAATTGAGAATGAATCAATACAAATAAACTACATTGTCAAAATGATGTAGTATCACACTATCAACAAAGTTAATATAGGTCATTATTGTAAGGATCTTCTTAATGCTGACTTGTCAAGGTAAATACTTGTTAAATTTTATTCATTTACGAGGTTATACATATTTCTGTAAAATAGCCGTTGGTGTATTCTAAAATTTGTACTATTCTCTAGGATATTTTTTTGTCAGCTAATCATTGATACCGTAAACTTAAAGCAAACTTGTAGCACTTCGCTTCCATAAAGGAATGACTAGTTTTATAAAGTACTTTACAGTGCCCTATTCAAGCATTGTGATTGGATAATAAGTGTGTTTCTGCTTGTTGATTGGCTCAACATAGATGCCATTCAATGATTACTATTACTACCAGAATCCGTTTTGTAGTTCCTTCTGTAATCCTAATTCATTCTATTGCCTTGATACTCTCTCAGTAGGTTCAAACATTTTATTTAGGTACCTAATTCGATACATATATGCCAAGTAAATATAATTGCTCGTTTCTTCGCGTACATTAGCTTGCTCACCTTGGCGTTCTTTTTCCTTTAGAGGATCACAGTTGTAAATTCTGAACCCATTCTCCATCGCACAGGCAAAGCATCCTAATTATCAACGAGAGACACTCATTAAGACAAAATGCAGCTAATAAAAAGTTACTGACGTTATCTTGCTCATACTATAATTTCCGTTTTATGGAAACAACGGAAAATTTAGGTTTCTGACGTTTATAAATAGTAAAGGTTTCTAACTTTTCTAAGTCTTTCTTACCTTGATCCTGGTTAAATCCAACATATAGAAGACCATTGCCTGATCTTGTCTGGCTTAAGTTCATTATTCTTCTTTGGCCAGGTAGAAATATTGCCAAAAGTCTCCTGAAGTCAGTCAACTATTTCATCCATGACCACCTCAGCCATTTTGAACTCTTTGCATGTGACTCACAAATATTCCAGACATGACCCAGATGGTATCGTCCAATCAAAATACTTGTAAGAAATTGTTCATATTTCTAACGATGGTTGTGATTGGGTTATCTTGGTGGATATCCCACAAGTCACTTCTGTCGTTTCTGGATGACAACAAATATGGCGCTCAAAAGCGAAGTGAGACAAAGTTATTTTGAGAAGTAAATCAAATTTTTTCTATGAATACTGGGGGAAGAAAGATCTTTAATGCAAAGGCTCCTGATAAAGGAAGCTTTCCTCTGGATCATGACGGTATGTTTTTCTGAAAAACGCATAGGAACTTTGAGATCTGTTTAGTGTAAATCTCGTCTTTCTTTTGCAGTCAAGTTAAGACTTTCAGTATTAAAGTCGTTTGCAATCATTCCCAAATCATATGATGGTATTTAACAAAATAATTATCAATATGCTTCTCTTATTAGTGGCACCATTGTTTGCGATTCATGTTTTTTTTTATAAAACAGGTCCTTTATCAGGGGGAGTTGGTTGGGGAAAGTGCATAAATTTCTCGCTCGGCTGTTGGAAAAATAGTCCGAAAGAATTATGGAGCCCAATATTCTCATTTTACCATATCCATATCCAACAGATGCTTTGTGCTTTAGGCATAATTTTTTATATGTTTTTTTGGCTGGGGGTGGTTTTGGGGCAAGAAAAAGGATATGGGAGGGGAGGGGTAAAAGTGGATGAAAGGGGATGGGAGGGAAATGAGAGGGAATAAGAGTAATTTTTAAGAGGAAGTCACATAAGAATGAATCAAAACCATGCTTGAAGGGAACTGGACAATGAATTCCAATATAAAACATTTTGAACAAATTTCTATGAAATGCTGTGTCAGTTATCATCTTATATTTGTTGTATTACACAGGAGAATGCAAGCAGTTCATGATGAAATACATGACTTGTCTCAAGAATAATAAGGGTGACAACCATATGTGCAGGCCAGAGTCAAAGTCCTACCTTGAGTGTAGAATGCAAAGGTACATTTTATTTTCATATATGTGCTTTGTTTTTGCACCAAGCCTAAACTTGAAACTATTATTCATGGGAATTGGAACGCATCTTTGAAATGGCCTAATACCATCGTTTCCAATAAAGTGCAACCCTCCAGATTTCAATGTCTGCATTTGTAGATTGCATTAGGTAAATGTCAATCACTTGACTTTGTTGCACGTGTGCATTTTTTTGTGATCTTCAAGTGATTGATGTTCATCTAATGCAATGTGCAAATGCAGACATCAAAGTCTAGAGGGTTGTGCTTCATCGAAAACAATGGTAAAGTGGGTTTCCTTTGCTCTGTTCTTGCTGGCATAATCTCACACACTATAAATGTATGTCAAATAGACTGTGAATAAAAGGGACTGCAGCGAGGAAGGGGGTGGTGGGGGTACAGCCCTTCCCTCTCTTCAAACATAAGTTGAGTTAATTATGGTCACAATAAACTTTCGTCCAACATGTAATAGTCCACTAAATTCTAAATTCAACCTTCACCCTCTTTCAAGGTTGTTTTAAGGTCCATACAAGATGATAGATAACTATACAGTCAAACTTAACACCCTCAATAAATGTAGTTATAATTATTGTATGTTTGCAGAGACTTGATGGCTGTTGAAGACATGAGCAAACTTGGCTTCAAGGATTTAAAATCTGACAGTACACACAAAACAAACAATGAAGCTCAATAAACACCAAGTCTAAGTTAGTGATTTGCTGTTCATATTAGGGAAGGTACGTTTATTATTGAGGGGGGCTGGGGCCTTAAAGGGGAGGGTGTCAATAGTCAAATATGTAGACTCAAGGGGAGGGTTAAGTCTTTCAGTAAGCTTCAAGCAAGGGGAGGGTCCTCCCCTTTACTACAAAAATTATTCTATTGTAGTTTGATCCTATTCTAATACAGTCAAAATTTTTTGCTCACTACACTCACATCCAATAAAAAGAAATTTACCTTTTGAGAGCAAAAGAAAAACCTTGCTTCACTTACAAAAGAAGGATTTTTTATTGACCAAAAAAGTATCAAATTTTTGCTTGCATGAAATTTTTAAAGTTGCTAAAAGTCAGCAAGGGGTTGTACTCTAATTTTCAGCTTTAATCCAGGGAATGAGAAGTTACTTCAGGCTTTGTACATGGGGGTTTTAGTTAACTTTAAGTCGTAGTGTACATAGTCCCTAACGCAAACTGTTCATCTGTTTAAAAGCAAAGACTATTTTTTAGAAAAACGCTTAGTTGTGTTTATCTTACAATTTTATTTAATAATGGAACAAGTATATCATAAAAGTATCTTATATGTTTGGCTTTTACACAAGATTCTTCTGCTAGCTCGCTCTTCTTTGTTTTTCAAACAAATTATGTATTTGAATTCTGTATTCTGTACTCCTGCCAAGAAAACAAACTTTCACAAATGGAATGTGGTTAAAAACTATTAAGACTGTAAGAGGAGGAGGGTCATGTGTATTCTTGTAAATATAATTTCAAGGTGAGGGTCATGAGTTTAATTTTGAAATGGGAGGGGAGGGTCAATATTTTTTCCAAAAATATTAGTCTGAATTCCCCAGCCTCTCCTGTATATTTCCCTTTTAAAATAGAAAAACAATGAAAGGAGACATGACTAACCATGAAGTAGAATCTTTCAAGAATTACTGGTCAAAATCCTCCTTTTTGAGTGAAGAATAAGGCCACCTGAGGGGAGGGGACTGAGGAGGGGTATGATAGACAAAAGAAAAAAGAAAGAAAAATATTTTTCTTTTGTCCCCCCCCCCCCCTCTTCCTCTGGTTAAGGGATTTTTGGCTCCTACTCAATCTTTGCTCAGCCAGTCAAAACACAAACAAGGTGAATAGAGACCAAGAAAATTAAAGAAACTGCTTGTTTTTGGTGTGCTGTGGCAAAACATTTATTATAAAAAAAAATTATTCATTAATAATCATTTATAACAAAAGATATAAATGTAGGTTGTATAAACACTCATGCTTTCCTTATTAATTAAGTTTTAATTATATTTCTGTTCCCTTTGACTTTTTCCTGGCTTGTTGGCTGGTGTCCCAACTCTTGTGGACACATGTTTAAACAGGCAAATGCAAGTCTATCTAAAGTTAATGGATTTTTGCACCTATTACTCTTGATAACTAATTTAAATTATTATATTTAAAATATTTTAAAAATTCCCAAAAATTAAAGTTGATCATAAAGCTGAGTATTGACTAAATATTTAATCAATTTATCTACGGAATCTCTCTCTTAGTTTAATACATGTAAGATTACTCATGGTTTCTTGATAAGCCAGACCTCATTTGTCCTATTCTGGCGTGGTACAAATGGACTGTCATATCCAGCTGTTATGTACTTTACGCTAGGTGGGAAGAATGTTCCATCATATCCATGTTTGACCAAGGCATTTCCAAGGTTGTGTGCATGAGACTTTGTGATTCCAGTATGGAAAGATATTCCCTTGAATATCTTGACGTAGACTTCTATGGACTTGAACTCAAGCCATACACCCCTTTCAGATGGTTGAGGTGGGTAGGAATCCGACAAGTAGAAGGACATTGTCACCAAATCCTTTTTGCTTGTTCCTTGTTTGGGTTCAATTAGTTTAGTCACAGGAACTCCCATACGAATCCGTCTTCTTTGCCTGTTGTTTGTTGCAAGGTAACGGCGAAGACGGAAGTAAGTAAGACGTGTAACACTTCTGTTAATTGTAGTGGCTACAAAAAAAAAAAAGTGTTCTTGAATGTTAGAGAAAATGAACAAAAAAGCTAAAAGTTATTTTTAAGATTTAAACTGATATTTGTGGGAGTGTGTGTGTGTGTGTGTGTGTGTTTGGTTTGGTTTGGTTTGGTTTGGTTTTTCTATAACTGATTTTTTTCTTTGTTTCTTTGCCTTGTTGATTTTGAAAGTTGTGCTTGATCAGGTTTTTTCTCACACATATTCGATGATGTAAAATATTTTGAAAAATGAACTCTTGTTAAGTTCAGCACCCAATAATTTGCAACAGCCATTGGCAAAATTATATTTGTTTATATAGGGACCATTTATTTTTTAACAGGGGGTGAACCAGGGACCAAACATTTATTAGAAGAACGGGGTCATCATTATTTTTCTTCTTTAAAAAGAGATTTCGGAATAAAAAATACATGAGGGGAGGGGACCATGACTTTTTAACTCTTCTTTTGGGTGGGGGCTGTAAGTATTTTTATTAAACACCCAAAGGGATTCTTCTGGCCCACCCTTCCCCACCCATCCCCCATTCTAAAAAATGAATGTTCCCTTAATCATACAGAAAGAAGTCAAAAAATGTGGATTTACCTTTTGCTTTAGTGCTGACCCACCAAGCATGAAAATAGCTCCTTAGTTCGATGTCACGTGTAATCTTCTTGATGACGGTAAACGGGGGACAATCGTTAGCTTTACAGGCTTTGTATTTTGTGGGAACCGGAGGTCTTGTCGATTTTTGTTCTCCGGTCGTGGTGACTGCCGGACGAGCCAAGGCAGGTAAGAGAAGACAGATTCCCAACACAGTAAGAAGTTTGAGCATTCTGAAACCTAGAACATACAGTGGTAATATGAATGTCTTTGTTAGAATATTGAATTTTCAATAAAAGATACGAAAGAAGAATTGTTGATTTTCTAGGAGGAAGGAAATCTAGAAAACCCAGAGAACCCTCGAGGCAAAAGAGAGAACCAACCAACAGTTCCACTTCGATGTGACGAATTTGCGCGGATTTGTTGTTCATCCGTGATTTAATCGAAATTTGCGCATCGTTGGTCAGATGTAAAGCGAAAGTGCATCAGAGTTGTTTCCACAAAAACACAAGCGAAATAGCCAACATACCTTAGTCAAGGAACCAATTAAACTCTAGTTGAACCGACCTTGAGTAAGCGTCGACTTCTAGTCACTACGCGGAACCTTTTCCCTCTTTATACACTGGTTACTGCAGCAGTGTCTTGTTTATACCCATACTGGCTGAAAGCCAGACTCAGCTCTTTGTCCAATCAGAAACACAGATCGTGCCAGGGTATTTTTTTCCTCAGTCGTCGGATTATGTTCACTTGTGTGGCATTGCCAGATTTCCGCATTACTTGATTTCCGCATTGCCAGATTTCCACACGTTCGTTCTAGAGGGTCCTGAAGGGGGGTCCTAATCCCATTTTCCCAGCCCAAATTAAACCCAAATCCCAGTTCAAATTTTACAGTCCCAGCATGATTTGCTCAAATCTCAATCCCATTTCCATTTTTCTATTGTTTCTTTGACTATGAATCCCATTCCCAGTTCATGAAATCCCATTTCCCAGCCTTCCAAATAGGCAAATCCCAGTTCTCATTTTACCCCTTCAGGACCCTCGTTCTAGACATAGTTAACTATGTTCGAAATGAATCCCACCGGCCAGTTTCGACTTATCGAGGTACAAAATCAATCATTATATAAAGAACCTCATTAATTACAAGGGCGGATCAAGGAATTTCCTCAGGAGGGAGTGCAGCGATAGAGGAACAAGCCATTTTCTTCAGGAGGGGTGCGGCGGTAGAGGCAAAATATTGACTTCAGGAGGGGGTGAAAGGCGGTAGAGTGACAAACCGGGAGGGGGTGCAGCAGTAGAGGGTCTACTTGTCCCAATCATCAGTCAGAAAAAAGGGCACGGAATCGCCAAGCGGTTGCCAACTTCCTGGACCCCCTCTAAAATCCGTCCATAATTTTTCGCCTTGACGGATGCTTCAGAACATGAAAATATCAAGTAAATAACAACTTCCAACCCGCTTTTGAACAATTCCATGGTATAGGAATATATTGGAAGTCAGAACTTCCTTGATATTTTTAGTATCTAAACTCGCATGATTTTTTTAGATACACTAATCTTGCAATAAATCATGAGTTTGTTAGCCTTTTTCTTTCCGATCTATTTCTTTTCCAGTTGCTTTGTCTTTAATCTTAGGAACAGTGGCTACAATAGAATCCGAAAGTGATGACATCACAACTTCAGTTTGTCAGCTTTTTTTTATTACAACCAACTTTTTCATATCGCACTAGTCATAATATTAGCTGAAGAAAATTTTGGGATCATTTGAGAACAAAACGAGGTTCACGGTCGAGAAAGCTGTTAAATGTATTCGTGCTTGCATTCTTGGGAACGGAATAAGATTTTATAAGTGATTCATGTCCCTGGTATACGTTTCTGCTTATTCCCCTAGTGCTTTAGCACGTTAATGTTATCGCTGTAGTTTCCAAGGTCAGTACGTGTTGTGATTTTGTTCATGTTATATGAACCTGTTACAAGTACCCGCAACATTTCCATCTTGTGAACAGAACGTGAATTGATGTCCCAGGGGCATCGAACACGTGATTTTTTTTTCGCTGTTAGGGAGCGGTCATTAATTACTGGGGGGGAGGGCCGGTAAAATTTCTCAAACAGCCCAAAAAATCTTGGCCCTCCCCAAATCCAAGCCCAAAAAAATGTGGCCCTCCCCAAATCCAAGCCCAAAAATTATGACCAACCCCCAAATGTGGGCCCCCAAAAACCGAGCCCAAGTAAACGTAGCCCTCCCCCCCCAGTAATTAATGACCGCTCCCTTACAAGTCGCTGGTCTCCTGGTCCCAGCTATACTGCTCCCGCTATATGTCACCTCATATGGATGGAATATGATTTTATTAATTACAAGCCAAGTTCTGTCATATAACCCCTTGCATATTCCCGGGGGGTACTGCCCTATATTTGCTATACGGGTATGTGCCGCCCGATAGGGTATGTTTTTTCGGCTTCTAAGTCTGAGAATTGATGGAATGGAATTAAATGATGTTGAGAGGTTCACATATTTGGGATCAGTAGTAACCAATGGGGGTGGTGCTAGCAGTGACATCATATCAAGATTACAGAAAGCCAGGAATGCCTTCAATGGCCTGAATAGAGTATAGAAGTCGCGAGTATATAGCATTAGTACCAAGCTAAAGATCTTCAAAAACAACGTAAGGACAGTGCTACTCCATGGATCAGAATGTTGGAGAATAACAAGAGTAGATATGATGAAATGTGATGCCTTTCAGAACAGGTGTTTAAGGAGGATTTTGAGGGTCTTTTGGCCAAATACCATCAGTACTGAGAACCTAAGGGAGCCCACGAACACAACGACAATAGAAGAGAGTATTAGGAGAAGACGATGGAAATATATTGGACATGTATTGAGAAGGGATA
>JANTNT010001129.1:0-24985 GCA_024752375.1 Entacmaea quadricolor | reverse complement strand
TAGATAGATAGATAGATAGATAGATAGATAGATAGATAGATAGATAGATAGATAGATAGATAGATAGATAGATAATGGATATTGGATAATAAATAAATAGCTAATAAATAAATAGCTAATAAATAAATAGCTAATAAATAAATAGCTAATAAATAAATAGATAATAAATAAATAGATAAATAAATAAATAAATAGATAAATAAATAAATAAATAGATGGATAGATGGATGGATAGATAGATAAATTTAAAAGAGGCGGGGGATGGGATGGCCAAGAAAAAAGGGTGGCTAAGATTTGAAAATTTAATCTAATTATATATGATTCGGTACTTATGAGATACAATGTTTGAAAAAGGCCTCACGCCTTCAAAATAGATAACATATATTGCTTGTGTAAGTGTGTTATTAAAACAAGGTGTTATGGCCGGCACCTTTTGACACATCTAAACAAAAGCAATAAATTGAGCGCAATATCATTTACTGAGTAAGGTTAAGATAATACTTTATTGTATCAAATGTCCTTAAATTTTCAGTGGTTTAGAAGATCATATTTCAACTGGATTAAAACAAACCCCCAAGAAGAACCGACTCTTCTTGAAACACTTAAACACTTCAGAACTAAAGGGCCCGATCGTGTTCTTCAATTTAATTGTAGTTCGACCAAGTAGGCTATAATAGTCTTGCAGCATATATAGGCATTGATAGATGTATATTTAATTGCATATATAGGAAAATAGAATACTCATGGAAAGTCTTCTAAAACCATTTTTCCTTCTATTTTCATTTGAAATAACGTGATCCTTTGCAAGTTCGTGGTCAGTAGCATCAGAACCCTTGGGCAGCAAACACATAATTATATTATAAAGCATTCGATTTCAATGAGATAAGTGTTTTGAATATTATCACCTGCTGAGACCTTTCTACATTACAAAGAGATAATGTAATCTTTAAAGAAAAAAAAAAAAGTTTCAGTATTTTGTTAACGTTCTTTTAAGTTAGCATTAATGTTTTGTACTGTCAAACTCATAGCAAAGAAACTAAGCACACGGGTCAATAGCCTTTTCAATAATTTAAATGGAGGAACGATGCATCTTTGGTAAAATCGTCCTCTAATTTCCGAGGTTGCCTTAATACGCGAAAGGCTTAAAGAATAAGGGTTGGTTGGGAGTTTCTTACGTCGTATTATCGAGGTGGTCTTAACAGCGCCTTTCATAAATATGCGACCTCGATAAATTAGGTGCCAGTCTAAAACATGCCTTTTGGATTTCGTCAATTAAAATTATTCTTAACATAACGACTCTTCAACGAAGAGAGACGAGAAATTTCCTCACCATATTTGTTTGGAATAAGATCACAAGTGTTCTCATTGGGTTCAGATCACTCGGATCGCATTCAATTTATTATCGTAATTTTGATTGACGGAAGCCAAAACGCAGACGTTTTCGACTGGCGCCAAATTTGACGAGGTCGCTGAAAGGCGCTAGTAAAATCTGCTGGAGGTATCTTTAAAAGTGACGTTTTAGGTATTCAAAGGAAGCAGAAAAACGTCTATAGGATACATACCCCATAAGTCAATATCTTATAACTCATCAGATGCAGGTCATATGCAGGTCGGCTAGATGCATAGTTGAGAGGGTGGTCGTATTACCGAAGTGTACATTAGGGACTGCACAATAGTTATCAGGAGGGGGGTTGAAAGCGGGAGGGGAGCAGAGTGTTAAGTGATACACCAAAAGAGGGGGGAGCAACGTCTAAATCATTTAAAGGATAGAAAGGGGTCGATATCTAATTTTCTTTTTGAAGTTCAGATTTGTGCATTTCATATACATACTCAAACTTTTGCGCTTCCTACACTCGCGTTCAATGAAAGTAAACCTCACCTTTCGAGATTTCATAAACAAGTCTTGATTCGTTTGCAAAAAAGCTGTATTGGCAAAAAATTGTTAAAAAAATTTGGTCGCGAAATTTAAAGAAGTTTCTCGAAGTCAACAGGGGAATTGGGGGCTGTACCGGAGGGTTAGAATTTATTTCAGCCTTTGTTCAGGGGATTTAAGTTAACTTTAAGCCGTACTAGTTTACTCATTTCAGAATCCCCTCAGTGATAATTATTGCTCAGTCTCTAAGTCTTACAGTCTATCGCATTCTCTGAAAAGAAAGATTTATAATAACACTCGTACAAATCGGTTCAGTAAGAGGCATGCACCTTCCAGATGATGGTCGCATTATCGAGTTTTCCTTTATGTAAGTTGACTGCCTACTGTTGCCCAAAGTTATGAATAAACTCTTCAACAACAATTTTCTGAAGCGAAATTCAGTGCTGAGTTCAAATATGGAAGGAAAAAAATTCTGAACTCGTTTTTGAGAAATTCAGGCCTGAATATATCGTGCTCAGAAAGGCTATCATGGTAAACGCTGTCGATCTAGCACGGTCTACGTATTCTTACAATTTAGTCCCAACTTTCATCAGTTTTGAAATGAAATTTGAGTGTAACGGCGTTGAGCAAGTTCAGAGTTATCGCAAGTCAACGCATGTCGTCACACTCAAGTCATCGCAAGATGGGGTTGACTTTTGTTCTGGCTTGAGCGGGGCTTCAGTTACGAGACAATTTCATGCATGAAAAATAGAGCTACTTTCTACTCGTGCAACATTAGCAAGTCAACAAATGTCTTGAACAAATTCTCGCAAAACGTTGCACACAACTTCCATATAATTTGATAGCATTGCGTGCAATTATCTCACAAACAAGTCCTCCATCGGAATCAAGAAAGCATGGTTTATGTTTATTCTAACTCTGTAAACATCCACATTCTTGAAAATGAAAGCAGTATAGTCATTGACAAGCCCAAAGGGGATTAATATTCTATCTTTATTTTTACCTTAAGGTATTTAGTTCACTGGATGATAAAATAACACGTTGGTTTGGCGTGCCCCCTACTGAGACAAATATAAAACAAACATCTAGGCATCGCTGGTTCACTCCAAAAACAATCCAAGCAATACAATTGCTAAAAGAATATGAATGTTTGTAAATTGGTGGCGCATAGTAACGCCTCAATTACATGCAAGAACGCTTTACAAAACCTGAATGTTCACGCCGAGAGTACTGATATCTTCAAACGTTTATTTTCTATGAACATTGATTGTAGTCAGTTTTGGTTAGTATTAGCTTTGCTGTTGTGACTCCAGCTAGCTTAACTTTTAAGAGCAATTTTCTCAAGTAGAACCAATTGTTGTACGAAGTTCACTAAAAAGTCCGACTGGTTTTCTTAACTGACATTAAAAAACTTTAAACCTTCTATTCCTGGCTCCTTCTATCCCTGGTTCTAAAATGATTACAAGAATAAAGACATTTCATTTGCATCTGAGAAAACAAATTCCAATGCATTAAAATGAATGAGTGAATGCATTAAGTTTGAATAGTTTCGGACAAGCACGTTTTGATTAAGCTTGGATTCACTTGTACCTGCTGTATCGTAATGCGAAGTGTGTGACTGCGCGTGGCTCTTATCACGCCAAGTCATTCAATTCAAATGAACAACTGTGAACCAGAATCACATCGTTTGTCGTGAAGTACAGGTGGTCTGTCAATTCATACCAAATTTATAACCATTCTTTTTCTATTTCTCTAAATTCGTCCCGAAACTTGATAGCTCATGATGTCTAATTTTTAATTCGTGAATTTCTTAAGTTTTCTTTAGTACCGTTGTCAAAAAATACCTTTTTTTTCGAAGAACAAACATTAAAAAATGTCATTTTAAGTTTTTGCTTGTGGTTCTCTTATTAAGTACAGCTGTACAACAACTTTTTGTGTTTCACTGAAGCATTTCATTTGATGAATATAGCGACCAGCTGTAAAACAATTGTACAAACTCTTGGTAGAACAGCATGGCAAGTGAAACCGCCGGTCTTTTTTGGGTTCAGTAGAGAGAGAAGGAAGGGAAGAAAGAAAGAAAGAAAGAAAGAAAGAAAGAAAGAGAGAGAGAAAGAGAGAGAGAGAGAGAGAGAGAGAGAGAGAGAGAGAGAGAGAGAGAGAGAGAGAGAGAGAGAAAGGAAGAAGAAGAAGAAAACCAGCCACTTCCTATCTGAATTGTTTTATTAATATATTAATTCAGCCATAAATGGTTACTGATCCGGCGACAGTTTAGACGGATGCCCCTGATATAAGAATGATGTCAGACTTCATCTGTTCGTTCCTTGGGAGGCCACTGCTTTATATACCATTCTTACAGTTCATCGTCAACGAGCGCGATTTAACACGCTCCATTTCATCATTACCGTTAAGTCAGTTTGTTAAACGCCAAATGAGCTAAACATTAGATGTTTACAGTATTTAAAATTAAGCTACTAAACTACGATCGAGCATGCCTTTGTGTATATGCTGCAGACAACTAGAGCATGAAGCCAGATTTCATTTACGTGCATCATTTCCTTTTCATTGTGCGGAGCTTAGTTCCGCACGGCCTTGAAGTTCAAATGCGTGTTATTAGCAAACAATTTTCTGAATGAGACAAAGGAACCGCTTATAGGCGAATTAATGAGGAGAATAGAATAAAAATTCATTTATTTTTGCTTAAGGTGACTCCAACATAACTGAGCGCGAATTTCTTGATTTTTAAAACTCGCTCGTATCGCCGCGAGTTCTCGACAGCTGAAAGAATTTGAAAGCAGTAAATTGTTAAACCAAAATGTAAAGCATCTTTCCATCATACATGGTAATAGTTTAAGTCCGCATCCATTGCAGCTTAGTAGTAGTAACCTTTGCCAGACAACGCAGCTGCAGGTCCATGATGATAAACCAAAGCAGCAGGTCAATTTTTAAAATGAATGTGTGTTTCTGTTGGGAAAACATTTGGACTCCAGAATTGATGTTTACCGACTGAACTGGAAATCAGTGCAAAGTTCTAGCAACTGTCGCTCAGTATAGCTACATCTTTATTTTGCAAGCTATGCATCACGAAGAAATAACTTTAATCTATAAACAGTTAATTGTTCATAATTTTGTATGAAGTTGATTGTGATCCAGAGGTTTTGAACCATGACAATTAGTTTTTCTGTCAGTAACATTTTTGCTGTAAGTAATATTTAATAGCTATAAAAGATAAAACAAGCCGAAAATAAAAACCAACTCTCTGAATCGTTTCAAATTTTCAACAGCTGATAAATAGACGGAGTCTATCCAAAAGTATTACAGACGATTGCCCCTCATTTTGAACCCGTCACTTCCCGTTCTCACACATACAGGCAAAGACATTTGTACACAGGCTGTTGTTGAAAATAGACTTAGCATTTTTTCTTAAATAAAGAGGACCGTCTCAATATAGCAAGTGAGAGAGCTCCTATTTTAAAGCAGAAAGTATTCCCGAATTTTGTTTTGGAGTTGGCACACACTCTCTTTAAACAAACAGCGACAGGTATATTAGCATACATTATGCTCTGTGCGGCCTTGAAAACAGTTCCGATGTCTCTATACTTAGATATATTGTTAGCACAATGAATAAGTTGTGTTTTATAAATGTCTGGATGGTGCAGGATCTTATTTGCATTCAGTCTGAAATCTGGCAATATTCCTCTGGCCTAATGTGATTTGCACGTGAATTCTTTCCAGGGGTAGCGAATTCATTCTGAGACTTGAAATCTAAGGCAGAGGTTTTTTACGATTGAGAGTATGTCGTCACAAATGTGTGATGCTTGAAGGAAAAGGTAAATACACCGACCCCCGGCTTCGCTTAACGGCCATCAAACAATAGGTTGTTTTCCCAATGGAATATAGAATGTCCGAACAACAAACTCAAATCAATAAGTTTCTTTAGTACTTTTTAAAATTTTTTCGATTTTTTCCTAATGTACCATTAGAATGCATTTATTTTAAGACAGGCATTTACAATTTTCGGCAATCGGTTTCTGTTCCACGTTGTATGTCAAGAATACATTTTAGCTTGTCCGCATGGACATAGCAACAGTAACTAGGGAGGTACAACAATGAATACGGGATCGGTGTATAATGAAACTAACCTTGAAAACGAAAACTAAACTAGGTTCGAGGGTTTTTCTAGTATATGCGATTTCCTCCGTAAAAAATCAACATTTCTAAATTCCAACATGATCTTATTAAGCCCTATGAAAAACTAGCGTATGGCTGAATGGGTTACCACCAAATTAAAGCTTTTTAAAGCTTTAAGCTTTTAAAGCTTTCATTAAGGTAGTCAACTACACCTTCATGATTGATTAGTTCTGTTCCGTATGCATACTCCATATAAAAAACCAGATCCATAGACATTTTATAACTGGTCGACTTCTTTGATCAATGAATCCATTCTACAGGTGTTAATCAAAAGCATTTTTTGTATTTTATTTCGAAAGCCTTATATTTTTCATAGTCCAGCTTTTGATGACTGATGCATTCCCCTTTTTTTACCATTTACTAACTCATATATATACCCGTAACAAACACAGTGAACATCAACCAGTTCGATTCTCTCAGTATTGAGATCTATAAAGCCCCAAAGCTAAAAAACCTTTTAAGTCCCAGACTTCCCTTTAACAAAACATCTTAAAAATAAATAGTTTCGACATCTTTTGTATCCGTTCATTCTAGAAGCTCTTCTACAAACAGCTGTCTCTTTGAGGGTGGATTTTTTTCATAAAGAAATATTTTCAGAAATGCTTTTGTTCTTATCCATCGAATACTTAAGCGGGCATTACACGAATAAACACAGAAGCAACTCAATTAAGTGAATTCTTGATGGCAACTTTATTTGGTTAGGCTTATTGATTTTACTTGATTCAGGTCATGACGTCCTTGTATCAAACCTTATTTGTGTGTGTTGTGCGCCACAGGAGTGCGCTCAATCGAACCTCCATACTAAGGAACGAAGCTTGGAGAACAAAAACGTGAAAAAAAAAAAAAAAAAGAAAAAAAGCGAGACGCTTTAGTGTAGTCAGTGTTTTTCTAACTTAGATAAAGACGCTATTCATGCCAAAATTTATAAATCAAAAACATTTTGACGAGAAAATAAACCAACAAGGCACAATATATGACTCAGAAAGACTGTGGGCTAAGCTATTGTTTGTCCATCACCCTTCAAGGAGCACTCAATGAACGCTCTCTCAGACTCAGTAGTTCTCAGTAGGTATTTAATTGATACTATTGTGCTGTTCACTGGTTTTGGCTATAATAGTTCTCTTTCAGTACAGCAAAAGACAGATTTCTCATTTTGGCATTCATTGTCGAGTTAATAACACTTTATAATAATCATGAGCAAATCACTGCTAATCTATAACCTAGTCCTTCATTTCTGTTATACTTCTAGGAGGGTTAATTCTAGTAATTGGATAAAATCTGAGTTCGGTCTTCGTAATAATACGTAATAATAACTTTAAGAAAAATATGCTTTACTGAACAGCAATCAAATTCAGTCAAATTCTTTGTGAATTTTCTTTTGTAGTATAAAACGTTACTATTATTTTTGAATACAAGTTTTTGAGTTTTCATTTTATAAATTTGTCAAAAACTTTTAAAGCCTCCTTTCATCAAACTCATTAAATACAACGGGTTTTTTGTGCAACTATATCGACTTTAATACAAAGTAAATAGCTTCAGTTGATAGGCCAACTCAATCTTAAAAACCTGAAACTGAAGCATAAAGACTTTGGTACAAGATCTGAAAAACCCTAAAACGGACGCTCGTCCAGTTTAACAAACTGTGCACGTGCGAATATATAAACGAACAAATTTTTCGACTTAGAAATAAAGAATGTTTTGAGACTGATTTCAGTTGGCCATAATTTCAAAGCAAGTCGAATATGGCCTAAGGCAATGACCAATATTTGACTTCTTGATGAAAGAACCCCGTGACTGTTACGATGACAGGCTCCCTAATCCGCCGTTTTTATTTTTATTTTTTTCTGTTTTCAACACATGAAAGGCACTATTCAGAAAGCGCTTCGTTCTACATTGTTCAACGTCTTAATCATTAAATGAATCATGGTGTTTTTGGACCTTTCGCTTGAATACACAGACATAAGAATGGTCTTTGTTTTCACGAACAAAACTATTGCACGACTGTTGTAAACTGCGAGTGTTGTTGGATTGTCTTTTCTTTCGATTATACTAAATTAGGCATCTCAAAACCTTTGCTTTGAAAGGGCCTTTTATTAAACTAAACACTTGTCTATACCAATTTGAAGCCAAATTCGAACAACGATTGACCATAATTCGGTTTTTGTTTTAGTCTCGTTTAATCCTTCAATTTGTTTTCAGTTTCGAAAGTCAGTTTTGAAAAATCACATTTGTACTAACAAAACGTTCTGGAGCTCAACTTTGAATCAGCAATCATTAGACCTCATAATTTACGCAGCCACAATATTCTGTAATGCAAATAATAATATTAATAATATTAATATTTGCGCAAAAATTTAACCAAAGATAAAGACTATCTAAAAATAGCTTCAGGAATTTCATGCCTTGGTTCAATAAGTATTCAACAACAAATAGTAAACTGAGCACTAATTAATATGTTAGGCGCGCTTAACGTACTCAGAATCAACTGATGTCTCCACTCCTCGTCCCTTTTGCTTTTGTCAACCACGATTAAGTTCTTAATTATTATTTTTATTCGCAATTAGATTGTACTCAGTTGCTTATATTTATTAAACCGGTTTATTTCTTTTTATATATTACTCTCACTTAATTCACACTTGACAATAGTACTATAAACTCTTTCTTTGCCAACTTAATTTCCACACATCTTTCAAAACGCACTGATAATGTAAGCCTCCACGCTTCGAATCTAAATGTAAATATTAAGCATTCTTATAAATATTTCGTATAAAACAATTTATGTACAGAATTTATTTCACTGAACTCAGTTCTATTTGAATATGAATTATTTCAATTGATTTTAATTGTCTATAATTTCCACGGCCTCCACAATTGTTGGTTTGTAGACACTGTGGCCTTTCTTTCTTGAGACGGCTTGCGTTCTCCAGTGGTTCTCTGGTTACGTAAAGTGCTGCGAGAAAGATGTTGATCAGCTAATAGCAAAGTTGGTGATACTGGTGGTGATAGGTAAAGTGGTGACGGTGGGGGTGACGGGTACACGAAAATTGGTGCCATGGGTTGAATTGTTTGGCTTTCCGCGGGAAATCCTTGCGTCGACGGCGCGGCTTGCGCACAAACAGGTGCGGAAGATTTGGTTATGTTCCCCTGGCAACACGAGGCTAGATGATGCATTAGACCAGTTCGAAGTTTTTCCGATCCGGGACTTTCGATGATTGAAAGGTTTTTTGTGACTTCTTGAGCGCAGTAATTGAATCCAGCTCGGTATTCAGCAAGGGTCGAATCTGTTGTACATCAAAGATAACAAAAATATGTGTATATGAGTACATTTATTTGGAGGTCAATCACAATTATTGGATATCATAATAAAACTTGTTGTGAGCTAAATTTTTAAGTGTGACAATATAACAATGGCAAAAAAATTCAGTTGTCTTTAGGAAACGGCAATACGGTACAATAACACCAGGAAATATTTATTGGAACGTTCGTAGACCAAAATACTTATAAAAAGTTGGATGTTTAGCACTATAAGAATGAACAGTGGACCACGGACAAATATATTTGCGAATTGTACGTCAGTTTGCTCACCGTTTTGGGATTGTTCTTGTTTTCTGATTTCTCTTAAGTATTGGACTGACATTTCCAAGATATCGGCTTTCTCCATTTTAGAATATCTTGCAGCCTGTTAAATAATTGAATGTAAAAAATAAGTACGACTTCGAGGGGAAAAATTACTGGCAAGTACCAAATATTTTATAAACTTTTTATACATATCGTCTTAAAGCAGGAATGATATTTACTTACATCTTTATTGAGCGATTCTAGAACTAGGGTTTTCAGCTCGTTTAGACTGTCGTTGATTCGAGCTCTTCTCATTTTCTCCATAAGAGGTTTTTTAGCCTGAAATGCCATGCAAATAAATTTAGTACAACTTCAAAATACAAGTTCCTCGAAATCGAGGATCAGTACAAATGAGCTTTAAAGTGTTTTGAAATAAATTTGTTTGCCTTTCTCTTCTCTGATAAGATCTTGCTGCAATATTCGGTCGTTAGACCAGGATGTACTGCCATGTTTAGTTGATTTATTTTTGTCGATGTTTTCGTTTTGGATTTGATTCGAGATAATTCAGAAGTCTATTCTAGATGGGGTCTGATTGAGCGTGTGTCAGTCGTGTGCCAAAAACCTCATTATATATGCCATTGACTCGTGGGAAAATTCCTTCAGCCTTGTGTCATTGATCGCAAATATTTATCCTCACATTTTCTAAAACAATCACGGGAACAGACTAAGACAATAGGACTGACCTTACAAGAGGCTAGGCCGTGGGAACGCTTCGTCGTGATTGGTCCAGAGCTTTTGGTCGCACGACAGGCTCATGTCACAATTCGATTAGCTCTGCAGTAGCGCGTGAAGAGCGTGAGACCAGTCGTTCCTGATTGGTTGAGATTTAAGTCAACGTCTGTGCTTCATTACTTCCAAAAAGACAGTATACACAACTTGAAAACAAAGACATCTACAAATTGAGTGCCTTGATGAAAAGTTGAGCGAGTTACGTCGTGAAGACATGCTCTTGCTAAAGTGTTTCATTGTTATTTCTGTGTGCTTGGAATGACGGGTCGAAGCCTGTTCGCTTGCAGATTGAAGTTATACGCTCGTGACACAGTGTTGATGACAGGTTAATGATGTTTCCAACCGAGTATTTAGTGTGTAATTTACACCGCTCTATTCTAATCTTCGAGCTGTGAGCCGCATCAAATTATATGCACGTGTGGTCAACTCAAGCTCTTTTGTGTTGCTCTTGCGGTTGTCTTTATATTGTCCTTTCTTGAGCTCCATTCCTTTGTCTACTCATAACACTTATATTCTGGTTCACTCCTTATCATTTTCATAACAAAAGATCCCGAAACTTTCCCACGGTCCTAAAATAAAAAACATTTTACAGCTTGCTGTTGAATCTGTTTAGTATACAAAGTCCTTTTTTGCTACACCTATTTGTGTGTGGTCTGAATGTTCACTCATGTATATAAATATGATTTCGGGGTAAATGGTTATTAAGTCCTTGGCGTATGTATAAATTTATATTTAGCCTAAATTAATGGGTTTATTTGTTACAATGTTGGAAACTCGTCATACACTTGAAAACCATTTACTAAAAATCAACTGGGAGCAGTGATATGCTACTTTAGCTTCGGTTCAATTGTTATCGAGTTAAATTAAAATTCAAGTTTCGAAAACAGACTTTAATAGTTGCTTCGCATTCTCGTATTTCTTACCAGGAAACCGAAACCTAAAGTATGGATTACCGTAGTCTCGAATTCAAGAGTTTTCTTTTTCCATAACTTGATCGATCGTCCAAGAGGAGCATCACTAATCAGGCACGTGCTCTCCGACATTAATGAAAAGCTCCACGGCGTTCCGAAACCACCTCTTCAAAACAAAACATTTTTTCACAGTATTGATAATCTAATTGATCATCTTTTGGGAAATTTATAATCGCCTTTGAAAATTTTCACTATATAATTCAGTTTAATATTCAGATAATGTACATTGGAATATAAATACGTTCTATTAAATAGAATTAAATAGATTTATTTTTGGCGAGCACATAATGCTGCTGAGGTTTTTTTTGAACACTTGTTATGCCCTTAACATTTTTCAAAGTCTAAAGGACCAGTTAGGGACTCAAATATCAGGTAGCAAACATCACTTTGCCATTTGGAGTGTTTGAAAGTCGTTTTTAAATGAGACGTTTAAATTTATACAAAAGATAGTTTTAAAGAACAAAACAAAAAAAAAAAAAAAAAAGACTTTTAGACAACTTAAAAATTTTCATATTTGGTAAGATAAATTAAAACAGACAAGAAAAGAAAAGTTCAAAGGACTTTATAACAATCACTATAAGAACTTGTTTCTTGGCGAAATCACTACAATGCTCTGCACACTGCTTGACCTGTGTTCATAAACTAATGAAAGAACAACAGTAGGTTGATCTCGTTTGTTAGTCTCAGTGTCTTTATGGGGGTGTTCAACAATTGTTCTGATGTTATCACATTCCACACATTAAACTTGATGAAACCGGAATTCTTTAGGAAACTTTAAGACTTTCTTTAGTCTCAGTTCAAATAAATGTAATTTCTGATAACCTATAAACAAGATTTTTTGATTTTGAAACTTTAAGGTCGCTTGATTTTATGATCCCCTTTCTTTGGAGTTTTTATTATTTAGGAATAATGTTGTACAAGATGATCAGCGCAGCTCAACTTCGACAACTGGATGGTAAGTGCACCCGGTTCGGCGTAGGAATACCCAAAGTATCGTTCAGTTCAATCAATTAATACTATTTTCTAACCGTAATGGATAGCATGTACACAAACTAGCCAAAATATCTTTTTTTTTAAGTTAAGTTAAAACATGTGTAAAGTACATTTATGTACTTTGACAAGAATAAACCGAAATCTCGAGCAAATATAACCTTAGGATGTTACAAGGCTCACATTTTTTGTTTTGCCAGTAGTTTGTTTTTTAGTTATAATTCAGCCTTCTTTGAGAATACTTTATTTTTAGCCGTGAACTTTATTTTGATAAAGGAATTCAGTGTTCAATGACACTTAGTTTAAAATGATCAATCTTGGAATTCAGTTAGCTAAATTTGTTCAAGATTTGCTATTCATAGACTGTTAGACTGTTCGTATGATAATACGACCTCTTTTTCCTTTTTCTCGGATAATAATATTATGTATTTAAGATTTATCCGAGAAAAAAAAGAGGATTCTAGCACGAAATGTCAACTTGTCGTATTCATCGAGGTTTTTGTTTTGAAACCTTTCAAAATTTAATTGATTATTATCAGTTTTGAACTGCTTTAAACAACTTTGCCTCTTGTCTTACAAAGCATTATAAACTTTCTAAACCTACTACATTGCATGTATTCGAAATTTTGCCGGATCGTGTGGCACCTATTCGAAAGTGTAATTGCAAAACTCGTGGTTGCTTTATCCACTATAGTCTGTCCAATTCCTTTTCTTTTTGTCTAAGAAAAAGCTACATTTTGATTTTAAGGTACACCAATATCTTTTAGTCTGACTCCCCGATGGTTTTGTTAAATGTAAGATAATCGACTTTGTAAAAAGTACAGCTTTCACTAATGCATTGCTTATCGTGCTTGCTTTAATTTTTAGTGGGGGTACACAAAGTACAAGGCTTCCATAGCTTCACTCAACGTTTTAGTATTTCTCATTATATTACCAAGTTGGTAAACAGTAAATCAATATTGAATTCCACGCCACTTAGTGAAATCTCCGTCAAAATAGCAACGGACGTTTACAATAAATTACTGCATTCCTGTGCCTGCTTTAACAATAGAACGGCCATCCATTTTTCTTGTAACTAGAGCTCTTGAGCGCATTGATGCTCTCAAACCAAGCAATGGCTCAGAATCCTTTCAAATGCTCAGTATGTAGTTTCTGAAGTCCTAATTAGTCTATGGGATATGACATGTTTGAATGCTACTTTACAGGCCAAAACTACACCCTTATTTGGGAGTGGTGAGTAGTGCTTAGGGCGTGGTTCGCTCATAAAGCATTTTGTTGTGGTTTGAAAACACGCGGAGTTCCTACCTTAAAATACAAGAGAATGGTGCTTATGGTAATAAGTTGGCACGGAAATGAACTCAAGTTTATGGGTAGATTATTTTTAGTTTGTATTGATACAGTGGGCAAGAGGCCTTAAGGAGCTGGTGGTCTTTTCTTCTTATTAAACTTTAAGGATTGGCACATCCGGTTTCCACATTTGCTTCCTTTTGCCCGCTCATGACAAACAACAAAATATGGAACCTCAGCCAAACTTGAAAATTCCATCGAAGGCTTGAACCACATTCACAGCATTTGGCGAATTAAGAGCTGGTCGACCAGGTCGACGTTTACGTCACAAACATTCCAGAAATTCCTAAAGATTGATCAGTCACCGAAGTTCATCATTGTCAATCTATTGTACTTATTATGCAAGCTTTTGGCTATGCCGAATTTATGACTTGTTAAGTGTAATGCTGAGTTGACCCTAAGGTTGGAGGTACTCCTATATACATGAATCTACTACGGATAGGCGAATAGGTTATTTAGCTTCTTGTTGAGTAGCAGTGAAATAATCGTTTTGAAACAATCGTTGAACAGGATAAAATAATCGAGCATTGAAATAAATTTTATGTGGCAAAAACTCCAGTTAATGAGAAGGGAAGGAAAAGTATTTAATATGGTACTTTAGATTTGGGAAATATGTAAATGCAAGTCTTCTGTTCATAACGGTCCAAAGTTTCAATATCATTAATCTAATTATTTAGTCTGAAGGAATTGCAACATTGATAAAATTGGCATTCGGAATTTAAACGTAAAATTAAGAATGGGCTAGTAAAATATGTATTGGGTACAAACCATTCATAGTTGACCCTTATTGATTCTCTCCGGACCTCTCAAGATCTTAGCTTTGGCAAATAAAGTTATAAAACAAAACAAAACAAAACAAAACAAAAAAAAAGATGGCACTTTGAGGGACAAACGAGGGGCCACCTGATTCTCAACGATGCCGAAGCATCGTGGCATCCTTGCTCATGCAAAACATTTCAAATTTGAATTTGACAAAATTGTGAATTCAGCGTCAAATTGATTCGATTTGTTGTAAAAAGGAGCTTGCGAAAAGACACGTATAAAGTTAATCACTTTACCTGCTTGATTAATGTGTTTAGGAATATCCGCAGATTGATGCATGTTTCTTACTGTTAACATATACATAAACATAAGTGATCAATACCATTTTAGTTCAGTTTGCATCGTGCATCGTGACATAATCAATAAATTACGATTTTCATGATTTTCGATTCTTGAATGCCGAATGACAATTATCTTAGAATTTAAATAACTTCACCACAAAATTACTGACTTAAGTTCTGAAGAAATGTTCAAGAAGACATACTCAACTGTATTTCAGTACTCGTATCGTTTCATTAATTTCATTCATTTAATTTCCAGATAAAAACTCAGCTTTTATCTTTATTATTTCTGTAGTTCTTTTGGGATATCAAATAAATCAACAAAGAAATAGGTTTGAAATTTCTTCGCTAAAATGGCCATGAATGTACCAATGGCCGGGTGCTATTAGTTTTAATTTTGAAAATCCTCGTTCACAACAACATCAATTGTATACTCATTAGGCAAACGCTACTAGCTTTCCAAAATAAACATGTTTAGCGCAAAAAGGGCAAAAATGAACTATTCTTCGTCTTTTTTCTAACAACATATTATTTAACTACAAATTACGGGAAATTTTACTTTAAAATTTCTATTTACAACTTTGTACAAAATCTGACCACAAACGACGTCAAGTAGCTTAATATCAAACGGATCAGAGTACGCAATAATATTTACGGAAATATTAATTAAAATTTGTGATACACTCTGACAAAAGTATGATAATTTTTTTGAAAGCAATTGTTAAGAGATCTTGTTCTGCGAAAAACCAATAATGATATCTAAACACAGCTTCAGGAAATGGAAGCAGGTCGATTTCTGGATGCACGTGGAGTCGGCTTTTGTTACCTCTTATTTGTAGACTAAACAAAAGGCGCGCTGCTTTGCGCCTGCATGCCGATGATGCGATGCTTCAGTCTCAAGGTCGTTGCAATGCCTAATGTCAAGTTGTCGCTCCATTTCATTTGTTCAGCTCAAAAACACGTACACTGACCACTCTTTTACCAAATGCATGGCCTCCAAATAGAAGAGTCATTAAATACTGGGTGTGGAGTCTGCCATGTTAAGGGTAATAGTTGTACTCCGTCGTTTGGCACAAGCAGTGCTGGCATGCCATTGCTAAGAAATACTTGCGAAGTTCCTTTGATTCTCATAAGACTTCCGTCTTGTTGATTAAGAGGCGACGATGGAGGCGAGGGAAGAGTGGCGGGAAAACTCATCTCGCTCGAATTCGTAGTTGGTATGGGGAAGGCGGGAAATGGATTTATTTTTGACGGAACTCTAAGCATCTGGGTTGGACATGACACGCCGTTAGCGCGTGGACCTGTCCATTTCATAGCTTGTGTCTGCGAACAGTAGTAAGATGACAGATGTGAAAGAAGACGTGCCCTCAACTCGTCTGATACGTTATCTAATGACATGAGATAACGGGCCACTTCGGCAGCACATTCGTTGAATCCCGCGCGGTAATTAGCCATCGTTAAGGAGTCTGAAATTATTGTTAAATAAGCAAAAAAGAAGAGAGAGAAAAAAAGTTACCAATAGATAGTAATTTAATACAAGATAATTGTTTTAACAGAAGGTGTTCGAAAAAATTCCTCTTTAAAATAACTACATTCCAGAACTTTCACAATCTTTGTAAAGTAAAACTACAGATTGTTGATGCCGTCATCTCTTTTTGTGAAATAGAAAGATTCAGTAATTTATCAAATCAACCTATTGATGACAGCCTTGCTTAACTGGTAAGGTGACCCTAATATTCACTCAGGAATTTGCAAACACGAAATGTCCTGTCCACTTCTCGTTTCCGATCGAACTGGACTTCCTTAACTACAAACCCAGATTCATGTTTTCACATTAACAAAAATTACATGCATTTAAAGAAGAATTTGAAGACTTGTAGACTTGATAATAACGAATGCTCTAGAGCAAATTAGTACTTTTTATGAATATCTCTATGCATAGTTTATGCGATTTAATATCTTATTAACAGGTATATAGGTTTGCTTGATAGCCAATTACAGAACCATTATCAAACGGTTTTGTTACTAGAATGGGGATTATCGATGAATAGAGGAGACATAGAAACGCTTGTGTTCAACAAACAAAACGGTATTACCAGCTATGGTACTGTTTCACAGAATTTTTATCATTGAAACCATGGCAGTCACGCGGGTAAGAGTTGGAATTGACCAAGTCAAGAATGTACTTGAGTTTTAAGAATATTTGTGCTTAGAAAGAACAGTACGTCTTTGTGGAGAAAAGGGATTTAAAAAGACATGACTCACCTGAATCGGACTTTGATTGTTTATCCTTACTTTCCCGCAGGTATTTGACTGTCATTTCAAGAATATCCGCTTTCTCCATTTTAGAGTATCTTGATACCTAGTAGAATGATAAACCAATGTTCAGAAAACATTCGCGGAAGGGATTTTTTAACAGAGAAGAAAAAGCACTCCTTACATCTTTCTTCATGGCATCCAAGACCAAAGATTTCAGTTCATTGAGACTTTCGTTTATTCTGGCCCTTCTTAGTTTTTCCATCTGTGGTTTTTTAGACTGAAACAAAAATAATAAGTTTTCTGAATGTTTGAAAAACTTTTCGTACATTTATCAGCAGTCATTTAATGTACATTTTCAGAAGACACGACTTTATAATCAATTGAATTAATTTTATAATTAACTAGTTAATTTTACCTTTTTCGAGTCCATCTTGAGACTTTCTTTTTTTGAGTTCATATTTTCAACAAGTCTTTATTTCGTAGTAATGTGCGTGAATTTTTTAAAATGGAATCCAAGAGATTTATTAAGTGTGTGTTCACAGTAAATGTATAGGAGCAACGAGCATCGACACGCTTGTACACGGGTATTACTAACCCAAGTCGTGTGCCAAAGAAATCTTTTTATAGTTCGTATCGTGGGAAAACCCCTTAGTCGTGTGTCATCTCTTGGAGTTATTTACAAACACCTATTATCATGCAAGTACCTCAACCGTCCACAAAAATACACTCAACTAAGACCGTGGGAATGGTCTACGCTGATTGGCTGGAAGTTAAAAAGGTCGTTGGGTCGAGTGATTTTGACAGAGTCTTTATCGTCAGTGGGCAGAAAGGGTCGTGAGAACAGTTAACTCTGATTGGTTGAGTGGGCTTTGTGGAAAACTGTAATTAATTAATCGAGAGTCCACAAACGCCTGTAATGAGAAAGCAAAATGCCTCGCGACCACCTTGTTTTCTAACGAGCAAGTTCATTTTGTTTACACTGCTTGCACATAGTACGCTTTAATAATAAGGTTGTTGATGAATGTTATGGTGAAAAAAAAAGCAAAAAGAATCCTGAATTACATAATTACGAACAGTTGGTGGGCCTTCTCAAACAAACTTGAGAGTTTCCATCAACCGGGATTCTATCTTTTATCCACACACCGTAACTACGTATCGTTTGATGTGTTTTCATTAGCTTTAAGAACTATTGTTTAGTGGTAGATTTATGACGTTTTGCATAAGAGATGTACGAACAAAAACCCGCCTTAACCTAAGCTCAAAGATTTCCCACGCTTTATGCTATAAGTCGTGTGGGTTTTTCCGAGACCCCGTGAAGAAATACAAAGTGTTGATAGTTCTGTGAAAAGTAACTGATATCTTTGCTGATAGACTGCAATCAACACCTTTTTCGCATATCTTTCACGCAAATTCGTATATGATTTGCCGTAGAAAGAATAAAAGCGAAGTCCGACTTTACATAAGCGTGAATTCAAAAGATAAAATAATGCAATATCTGCCATACTTTCAGCTTTTGCTGCATTTTTACCATTTTCGCCAAGGATTATGTATAACATTTAATTCTAATGCTCTGACAAGCGAACGCGACCTCTAAATTGCAGTTAATTCTATAGACCTTAGGGTAACAATGGAATTTTTGTTCGCCAACAGTTTGGCACTCTTTCTAAATCCTTTCAATTGTTTGAGTAAAAGGAATTTTTACAGATGTTTAATTTTAGGTTTTAAACCAACTCAACTTGGGTAGCTATAGAACAAATGGTTAGATATTTAGCATAGCAATATACATATACGTATACAGTTGGGTCACGAGATCATTCAATAGAAGATTTGCCCGAGCACATTCCAAGACAGCATGAACCATTACTCAAGCTGAAATCACAAATCTTTTCACATAGAGAGATGATTTAAGAAATAAGAACTGAACACCATTTGCCGACAAAGGTGACCGAAAAAGGAGTTTTTTAGCTGTCTGGAATAATAGGGGCCAAGTGCGCATCACTAGAGCATCTAAAAGCTCTTATATATTCTACACGTTTACAAAATTGACACTAGATAAATCAAAACGCTAGACAAATAAAAATGATAAATCAAATAACATATAAAGACGTTTCCTAACTTCGATCATTAATAACTTGGAGATTAAATAAAGTTTATTTCCAGGCATTTCATTTAAAGAGAAGAATATGATAATGCAATCACGTTGGTGATAATTTATTTGGTTAGAGGGGGTGGGACTGGTGCAAATTGTTCTTACGTAACTTAGGCCCTGGCAAAACAAGGATACATTGTGGCGGCTACATCGCTCAGCTTGTTGCCCCGTTTTTGTGTCCAGGACACAAACACTGTTTCATAGAAATCGTATTTGTTGTGCCCTTACTCGCTGAGAGCAACAGTGTTGCCGTGTTTTGCCACAATGAGCAAATCGCCCGGGACAAAATGCCCGGGACAAAATGTTACCGCCACAATGTGTCTTCGTTTTGCCAGAGCCTAATAAGAGCAGGAACTGAATAAGGGCAAAGCGATGATTTTGTCTATAATATTACTTGGGGTCTGCAGTATGTTACTCGATATTTGGTGCAGAAAATGACCATACTGAGAGGATTTAAAAATCTTAGTGTCATAAATTAAAATCCTTACAGATATTTGCCGTTATGTAACCCTGTAACTAGGCAGCGAACTGCAAGAGGGAAAAACCAAGATCATAGTAGAGTTTTTAGCTATGCGCAATGACGGCAATATATAGTAGGCAGTTAGGAATGTGGCACGAAGAGCAGCACCAATGGAATGTCAATGTGAGCAACAGATGCATTAGTCGCCAACGCAGTAGAGTTGTTCCGCACAATAGCGTTAAAGGTGCAAATGAGCACTATTTGATCTTAGGCGTGCAAATTATCGCGAAAATCACACGTGCAGCAATTAGGGGCCGAGACGTTTACTTTTAGTGGAGGAGGAGGTGTTGGTGTTGTTGTTGTTGTTTTTTTTTCTGCACAATATCCGTGCAAGAATTTTTTCCACTGTTTTTGAACATGTTTTCTTTTTTCGCCTTCTTTTTTCTGGAAATTGCCGCAGCAATGTTTTCTGATATGTACTGTTTTCTTTTGCTTTTCTTTGCGTTTTCTTTTTTTGTTCAAAATTACCAGATTCCCCCTCACACCAGAGGTTAAATGGTGGCCCCCTTATACATAATTGCGTGCAAAATACAGATATGCCTTAGTTTTACAATTGTTGTCAGTTATTATACCACGAACAGAAATACAAAAAAAGTTAAAATTAGAAAATTAATACAAGAGTAGGGTATAAGCTACCTAGAAATAACTATATGAAGCTAATGTAGCTAGGTAGGAAAGTTAATGATCCATTTAAATATGTTGAGAGTAGTTAAACAATAAAAGGCACACACACACCGCAAAACATTGATAGAAACAACATACATGGGTACAATTAAGAGGAAAAGGGAATAACGCATACATACATAAAAAGCATAACAACGTACAAAGTGCAATCCTTTTAGCTTTGTTAAAGCACGCGAGATATTGCGCGGAGCATGCGAATGATAAGAGGTCTCTCATAAAATATTTGTTGTCATTGTTATTATATCATATCATCAACTTTATTTTCCAGTTCATAAAGAACTCTTTACATGAGTGCTATTCCTGCGGAAGCCTTTATGCACATTTATTTGCGTGTATCCTACTCCTCTCGCATAAATTTCTGCTTTTTGGAGGGCACGTTGTCCATGTCCTCTTCCCCTGAAAACTTAGTGCTTGTTTGCATCTCTAACGCTCTTGTGCGAAACAACTACTCTAGTTAGTTTGAAGCTGACAGCTTCATTTCATTTTTTAGTGTCTTACATCGTTAAGTGATGAAGTTGCATGACGAGGAAATTAATCAAATTTCATTTTTGCTTTTTATAAAAATTAATCAGTGGATACAGTTTGTGATTGGATTTGTTGCCTGTTTTAATAGTGCCACTTAGAAAAAGAAAGTTTTGTTAACTTTCGGAAGTTGGAATGTCTTCAATTCTATTGCTGTGATAAGCACTCGGACTGGTTTGTGATATGCCTATTCCGGGACCGCAAAATTAAGATATTTATATTGGATATGCGCACGTAAAATTCCGATATGCGCATGGGCTAGTGTATTCCTTTAACTGCGCCCAAAAATGACTGAAAGGTCCGCTGTGACATATTACAAGAATAAGATTCCTTCACCACATCACTTGAATCAGCAAATCATTTAAAACCGCCAAAGTTGGACGTTTTCAGATTTTTAAAAGAAAAAGAAGTGGTCAAGGAATAAATGTGTTGGAAACAAAGAAGGAGTTCTGGCTTAGTCATGGGCTCGGAATGATTCAAACATTTGCAGTACTTAATTGCCTGATCCCAAGCTTTCAGTTTGCGCAATCAGTCCTCACTTTGTCAGACTATTTTTCATTGGGAGAGCCTACATAGCAAGCAGTTGATGTAATATATGCGTACAAATACAATGAATAACACAATACAATAGATAGAACGACAATAGAAGACAATTGACTTTATGCATATATTACATCAACTGCTTGCTATGTAGGTTCTCCCATTTTTCATTAATCTGCTCAGTGGCTGCAACTCAATTGTTTTGTAGCTGCTGTTTTGATTTGTTGTATACGTAACTCGAGGCCGAAACAGACAGTAATGGACACTGAACAAATATTTGCATCGAAATACAGAAATTGTAGGAATGTTAAGGAGATTTCATACACGTTCTGTATTCAAAATACTTTGCTCTTAGTTGTGGGAGACCAAACTTACACTTTTAATGAACTAATTGCTTTTTAAAAACTCTACACTAAAAGCATCAGTCCTTGGACAAAGTCAACTTTTAAAACCGATAAAGAACAAACAAACGTAGTAAATAAGAAAGTCTTCAGGATTTCTACGAAGAAACTTTGTTACTCTTGTATAGATCAAGTCCCCACTGGTCAACAAAAGTTGATTTAGGAAGGATCACTTCGGCTTTTACTGAAGCTGTACCCTGTTTTCCACTTGGTTTAGTTAGCTCACCAAACGTACAGCAAATCCCTTTTCTGTCACGTATCTTTGAAATAAGCTTGGGTAATTACCTTGAGCGGATGCTAACAGCGGTTGAGTATACTGGGAATAGCTTTTTTGAAAAACAAAATCGATGAGAGGTCAAAGATATATAAACATCTAATTAAAGAGAGATGTATATTGGCATCTTTTTTTATTTGCAACCGTAATAACTGCATGATGATGATGAAGGAAGATCGCCCCTTTAGGCAAACATAAGGCCTCACATCAGGCTTATTAAATTTCACACAACAATTCCTTATGGTATTAATTGGCCTTTTACTCTGAACAAAAGCCATTAAATCAGCTACACGTGTCTTTTTGGAAGTCACGTGACAAATTTTGAAACTTGGCGCGCTGTTTGAAAGCTTGTGGAGCTTCCTCGATACTTTCCAAATTCCCGTGTAAAACAGCGAAATACTACCCCTATTTATGAATTACAACAGATCTGATTGGTTCAAGGGATGTATATGGTGTCAAGACTTTCATTAAAGGAGGGCTGTTGTCTGACCTAATTTGGCGCGAAATTTGATATTCCATGTGGCTTTTGCAATTGTGGCAATTAATTGATTTTAGTATAAACCTGCTAACGGTCTATCACCTATCCTGCATTCTGATTGGCTGCTCTACTAGAGGACTAATTTGTGACAGCCTACTAGTAGCGAAACGTCTCAGTTTTAAATTGTTTATATTCATTTATTTGACCGATTTAGTAGGTTAACTTTATACTAAAACAATTAGACCTCTCGGCCTCGTGGACTACGATTCGTCCTTAAGGTCTAATTGTCAAATAGTCATCAGTTTAAAAGTTCGGACGCACAAGCCACTTAAACAGAACCTGTGATAGCAATATCCTTCATATTGAAGTAACTTTAGATTCGAATAACGCTTTGATATACCAATCTTCATTTCTCGTTCAATTCTGTTCTTTAGTGCACTGATTGACTAAACTTATCTACTCCATTTCATTGACCATTGTTTAGTCGCAGGTGTCTTATTGAAAAAAGGTGTTGAAATCTTTGGGCGTATGATTTAAAAATGAAAAGGCCGGACGTTCACATGCGTAGAGTAGAGTACCGCATGTAAAGATTGGTCGTAGCTGAAGAAAGACTTTATTCAGAAAGCTCCATCAAACGGTCGGGCATTTGAGTACAGACTGATGCAGGCTGTTGAGTATGGATAGGCAAAAGGTTTGTAAGCTGATAATCTTCTAAAACTAATTTTTATTCTTTATCTTTTTCACCATTTTTTTTTTTCGAATGTAAAAATCAGTTGTACCTTTGGAGTTATGAGAGATGCTTTTTTAGAAGAAATGAGATAATAAAGAGTCCTATGCAAAGGCTTAACCGAGTTAAAAGCTAAAAACTTAAGCCACCCACGGTGATATAAGTAGTGGCTCAGTAGGCAAATGAAAGCTCACAGGAGATATAGGCAATGTTCTAAACGGCATACAGTAGCAAAATGTTATAACTGACAGGAAGGTAAAGCACTGAAAAGTCGAAAAAAAGATTCAGAATGAACAAAAGTTTTGAGTGAACTGAAGCTACTAGAAGTCCTGGGACCTTCATTCAAGAATGTAAGTAATTCATCAGCATCAAGTGGCAATTTAATATCCATCTTTCTCGTTTTGTAAATACTTATTAATTATCTGCATTTTTGCGAGGTGTGTTTGTTTATTCTTGGTTTCTTAGTGCAAATTTTAAAGCAAGTGAGTGACAAGGCCAAAAATTAAGATTATAATTATAATATTTAAAAAATATTTTAATCGTACCACTAAAATTCCAAAATGTCAGTTGCAGCTTCTTTTTGCTATATAACTTATTTTTTTAATAACTCGGCTTTACATGCATTAATTAGTAAAATTCAATTTGCCTTGCTCAAGTTGAACAGAGTCTTTTAATCTGCATCTTAAACAAACATATAAAAAATAATTAAATTGACAAATTGAATGAATGGAAACCTTTATTCATACTGCAGATTGTTTAATTATAGATTAAAGTAGAACAAGCCGTAATCTTGGAGTATTTTAAACTAGAAATGTAGTTTGAACTCTGCACATTCTAAACGGGCTATACCGCTGCCTTTGTTTCAGTGATTATTGATGCTTAATGTTAATCTTTTCAGAGTTTTTATTCTTTAAACAAGCCGCCAGATTCTTCTACGAATAAAAACCAAAGGCAAAGCCGAAAGAGGAGACGATGTGAAACCCATTCCAATTTAGCAAATAGAGACGAAGTATATGTACAAAAATAAACATGAAGACACGAAAGATGGCCAAGAAAAAGAGAAAACAACTTGAAAATTTACAGAATATCAACTCACAAAAAGCAGACGACTCTCAAGAATGTGTAAACGTTCTACGAGAAAACCATTTGGTGATTTGAACAGTATCATAAACAACAATTAAACTCTGTGTCAGTTTGGCGGCCATGGTAGACCTTTCAAATCAAATTTGTCATCCTTACAAGGCATTCGTCATTCCAACTGACAAATAGTTTAGGCGGAGAATTTATGTGGTTGGATGAAAGCAGTAGTACTCGTTTTCTAAAATCATTGAATGCCAATTATATTAATTTTGAGATGCGTTTTATGCTGTCAGAATCACCTATGATGATGATGACGATGATGCAGCTTATATTCATGAGAAGTTAAGGAGGCTCGATGGAATAATCTAGGTGCGCGACCTATCAACTTCGAAGCGCAATTACGCGAACGCAAAATGAATTATTAGGGGAAAAAACCTTCCCAGGTTGCAAGAGACGGATAGAAATTTCGAATGATAAAGTTTTTGATGAAATCGCATTTAATTCACAGCCGCTATAAAGCGTTGGTGCTTTT